>JAJPUD010000661.1:333703-344622 GCA_023553655.1 Myrmecobius fasciatus
ATTGTCATTGAGTATTTTGTTCTGTGAACCTAACCTATTCCACTGATCCACTACTCTATTTCTTATCCAGTACCAAATGGTTTTGGTGACCACTGCTTTATAATATAGTTTTAGATCTGGTGCAGCTAGGCCACCCTCATTTGCATTTTTTTCATTAATTCCCTTGAAATTCTTGACCTTTTGTTTTTCCAGATGAATTTTGTTGTTATTTTTTCTAGTTCAGTTAAATAATCTCTTGGGAGTTTGATTGGTATAGCACTAAATAGATAGATTAGTTTGGGTAGTATTGCCCTCTTTATTATATTCGCTCGACCTATCCAAGAGCACTTGATGTTTTTCCAATTGTTTAGATCTGAGTTTATTTGTGTGGAGAGTGTTTTGTAGTTTTGCTCATATAGATCCTGACTTTCCCTTGGCAGATATATTCCCAAATGTTTTATACTATCGATAGTTATTTTGAATGGAATTTCTCTTTGTATCTCTTGCTGTTGCATTTTGTTGGTGATGTATAAAAATGCTGATGATTTATGTGGATTTATTTTGTATCCTGCAACTTTGCTAAAGTTGTGGATTAATACTAATAGTTTTTTAGTTGATTCTCTAGGGTTCTCTAAGTAGACCATCATATCATCTGCAAAGAGTGATAATTTGGTTTCCTCATGACCTACTCTAATTCCTTTAATCTCTTTTTCTTGTCTTATTGCCAAGGCTAGCATTTCTAATACAATATTGAACAGTAATGGTGATAGTGGACAACCTTGTTTCACCCCTGATCTTATTGGGAATGGTTCCAGTTTATCACCATTACATATGATGCGAGCTGATGGTTTTAAATAGATGCTACCGACTATTTTAAGGAAAAGTCCATTAATTCCTATACTCTCTAATGTTTTTAATAGGAATGGATGTTGGATTTTATCAAATGCTTTTTCTGCATCTATTGAGATTATTATATGGTTTTTGTTAGTTTGGTTATTAATATAGTCAATTATGTTAATTGTTTTCCTAATATTGAACCATCCCTGCATTCCTGGTATAAATCCTACTTGGTCATGGTATATTATTCTAGGAATGATTTTCTGTAATCTCTTTGCTAATATTTTATTTAAGATTTTTGCATCAATATTCATTAAGGAGATTGGTCTATAATTTTCTTTCTCTGTTTTTGTTTTACCTGGTTTAGGTATCAGTACCATGTCTGTATCATAAAAAGAGTTTGGTAGGAGTCCTTCATTCCCTATTTTTTCGAATAGTTTATATAATATTGGAGTTAATTGTTCTTTAAATGTTTGGTAGAATTCACATGTAAATCCATCTGGTCCTGGGGATTTTTTCTTAGGGAGTTGATTAATGACTTGTTCTATTTCTTTTTCTGAAATGGGACTATTTAAGTAATTTATTTCCTCTTCTGTTAATCTGGGCAATCTATATTTTTGTAGATATTCCTCCATTTCACTTAGGTTATCAAATTTATTGGCATACAGTTGGGTAAAGTAACTCCTGATTATTGCTCTAATTTCCTCTTCATTGGTGGAAAGTTCTCCCTTTTCATTTTTGAGACTAACAATTTGATTTTCCTCTTTCCTTTTTCTAATTAAATTAACTAGAGATTTATCTATTTTGTTGGTTTTTTCATAAAACCAACTTTTAGTTTTATTTATTAATTCAATAGTTTTTTTACTTTCAATTTTACTAATCTCTCCTTTTATTTTTAGGATTTCAAGTTTGGTATTTGATTGGGGGTTTTTAATTTGTTCTTTCTCTAGCTTTTTTAGTTGCAAGCCCAATTCATTGATTTTCTCTTTTTCTATTTTATGCAAATAAGCATCTAGAGATATAAAATTTCCCCTTATTACCGCTTTGGCTGTATCCCACAAATTTTGGTATGTGGTCTCATTATTGTCATTCTCTTGAATGAAATTAGTAATTGTGTCTGTAATTTGCTGTTTCACCCATTCATTCTTTAGGATAAAATTATTTAGTTTCCAATTGGTTTTTGGTCTATTTTCTCCTGGCCTTATATTGCATGTGATTTTTATTCCGTCATGATCTGAAAAAAATGCATTTATTATTTCTGCCTTCCTGCATTTGATTTTGAGGTTTTTGTGTCCTAGCACATGGTCAATTTTTGTATAAGTTCCATGGACTGCTGAGAAAAAAGTAAACTCCTTTCTGTCTCCATTTAATTTCCTCCAAAGATCTATCATACCTAACTTTTCTAACATTTTGTTTACCTCCTTAACTTCTTTCTTATTTATTTTCTGGTTTGATTTATCAAGTTCTGAGAGAGGGAGGTTGAGATCCCCCACTATTATAGTTTTGCTGTCTATTTCTTCTTGCATCTCTCTGAACTTTTCCTCTAGGAATTTCCATGCTATACCACTTGGTGCATATATGTTTAGTATTGATATTGCTTCATCATCTATGGTACCCTTTAGGAAGATATAATTTCCTTCTTTGTCTCTTTTAATTAAGTCTATCTTTGCTTTTACTTGGTCTGAGATCAGGATTGCTACCCCTGCTTTTTTTTGTTCACCTGAAGCATAATAGATTCTGCTCCAGCCTTTTACCTTCACCCTGTATGTATCTCTATGTTTTAGATGTGTTTCTTGTATACAACATATTGTTGGATTCTGGTTTTTAATCCACTCTGCTATCTGCTTCTGCTTTAAGGGAGAGTTCATTCCATTCACATTCACAGTTAAAATAACTAATTCTGTATTTCCTGTCATCTTATTTACCCTAGCTTATGCTTTTCTCTTTCTTATCCCCTTTCCCTCCTCCCTACTATTTTGCTTTTGAAAACCACTTCCCTCAAACAATCCTTCCCCTTTAGAGCCCCACCCACCCCCTTTTCCCCCCCTTTCCCTCCAGTTTCCTTATAAGTACGTCTATTATTCCCTCTGAGCCAAATCTGATGAGATGGAGATTAACCCAATTCTCATTCCCCTCCCTTTTCTCCCCTCAATCATTATAGGTTTTCTTTGCCTCTACATGTGATGTAATTTCCCTTATTTTACCTCCTTTTCCTCTTCTTCCAGTGTTATCCCTTTTCTACCTCTAATTTCTTTTTCAGTTTATCATATCATAAGATTCATAAAATCATAATAAACATATAATAATAATCATAAAATCACAGTAATCATATGATAATAATCATAAAATCACAGTAATCATATCATAATCATAATGTAATAATCAATTCATAAAATCAACCCTCATTCTATAAGTATCTATAACATAAATATAGTTCTCAAGAGTTATTTTTTCTTGTTACCTTTTTATGTTTCTCTTGTGTTCTGTGTTTGTAGATCAAATTTTTTGTTCAGTTCTGGTCTTTTCAGTAGAAATAGGTGAAATTCTCCTATATCATTGAAAGACCATCTTCTTCCCTGGAAGATAATGCTCATTCTAGCTGGGTAACTTATTCTTGGCTGTAATCCAAGTTCCTTTGCCCTTCGGAATATCTGATTCCAGGCCCTTCGATCCTTCAAAGTAGAAGCTGCTAGGTCCTGTGTGATCCTAATTGTAGCTCCCTGATATTTAAATTGTTTCTTTCTGGCTTCTTGTAATATCTTTTCCTTGGTATGATAGTTCTGGAATTTAGCCACGATATTTCTGGGGGACTTAATTTTGGGGTTTCTTTCAGGAGGTGATCGGTGGATTGTTTCAAGGAGTATTTTGCCTTCTGGGTGTAAAATATCAGGGCAGTTTTCTTTTATGATTTCCTGGAATATAGTGTCCAGGTTCTTTTTTTCATCATGGCTTTCAGGAAGCCCTATAATCCTTAGATTGTCTCTCCTAGATCTATTTTCCAGGTCAGTTGTTTTTCCTAGGAGATATTTCATGTTTTTCTCTATCTTTTCATTTTTTTGTTTTTGTTCAACTGATTCTTGAAGTCTTGATGAGTCATTAATTTCCAATTGTTCGATTCTAATTTTTAATGTCTTATTTTCTTCAGTTACTGTTTTTAGTTCCTTTTGCAATTGACCAATTACATTTTTTTGTTCACTGCATTCTTTTTCCATTTTTTTCTATTTTATTTTGCAGTGATCTCATTTCGTTTCCCCATGTTTCTTCTAACTCTCTTTTAAGATTTTTTATGCAATCTTCAAAGAAAGCCTTGTGACATGGAGACCAATTTATGTCTCTCTTTGGGGCTTTTTCTGGAGTTGCTTTACCTTTAGGGGCCTCAGGATTTGAGGTCTGTTCTTCCCTCTCTCCATAAAAGTTGTCTATGGTGAGAGCTCTTTTTGGTTTTTTATTCATTTTTTTAAAGGTGTGAGGTCTGTTTAGGGCAAAGGTGGGACAGCTGCTTTAATTTGCCCTGGGGCAGTTCTGCTGATTGAGTTATTTCAGGAACTGGGCAGTTCTGCTGATTGAATTATGTCAGGGCTGGGCAGCTCAGCTGATTGAATTATTTCTGGTGCTTATCAGACCTGTTGTTTGATTGATTGCTTTAAGGTGCTGTGTAATGGCAGCTAGTTACAATGCTCATCAGGGGTTCAGTGGTTCACAATCTATCCCCCTCAAAAGGCAGACCCTCCAAACCACCTGCACACAATCAGGACAAATTGTTCCAAGAGGCTCGCAGAAGACTCCCAGGTGTGTGAAAAGCACAACGCTCCCACTCCTGTTCTGACTCCTGTTCCAGCCTCCTGCTCCAGCTCCCTGCCCCGGTCTCCCTGTGCTGCAGTCTGGGTTCAGCAGGCCACCCCCTGCCCCATTAAAACAGACCTGTTTTGAGGTTCCTCCAGAGTATCTTCTTCTAGAATCGCGTTGCTCTCCGGATATTGTGGATTTTTTTGCTTCAGAATCAGTCTAGAGGCTTCATATTTTGTTGGTTTGAGGGGAGGTTAGAGGAGGTTACAGAGAATCCTGTCTGATCTCCGCCACCATGGCTCCACCAGTCTTCTGCATATTTAATGTGGAAACTTAAATCTTGTATGATTCTGACTATGGTCCCATGATATTTGAATTGATTCTTTCTGGCTATTTGAAGTATTTTCTCTTTGACTTGGGAACTCTGAAATTTGTCTAATAACATTCCTAGGAGTTTTCATTTTGTGATCTCTTTTAGGAAGTGATTGGTAGATTCTTTCAGTTTTAATTTTATTCTCTGGATCTAAGATATCAAAGTAGTTTTCCATGATAATTTCTTGAAATATGTCTAAACTCTTTCATTGATCAAATAATTTTTAAATTATCTCTCCTCAATCTGTTTTCCATGTCAGTTGTTTTTGCAATGAAATATCTCATGTTTTCTTCTATTTTTAAATTTTTGACTTTATTTTATTGTTTCTTGATGTCTGATGGAGTCATTAGCTTCCACTCAATTCTAATTTTTAAGCAATTGTTTTCTTCAGTGAGATTTGCTTTAGCCTCCTTTTCCATTTGGAAAATTCTGCTTTTTAAGGATTTTTCCAATGAATTCTTGTATCTACATTTTTATTCAATTTTTAAGGCATTCTCTTGAGTGGATTTTTATGTTTCCTTTACCAGCTAACCAATTAATTCTGGCTTTTTTTTTCAGGTGTGTCTCTTATCAAGCTTTTACTTATCTTTTCATACTTTTCTTGCATCACTTTTATTTGTTTTTCCAATTTACCTCTACCATTCTTATCTCTTAAGACTTCCACCAATTCTTACTGAGTTTGGAACCAATTAGCATTATTCTTTGAAGTTTTTTTTATAATTGTTTTCACATTGTTGTCTTCTTCTGCGTTTATGTCTTGGTTTTCTCTGCCACCATAGCAGTTTTTTATGTCCAATTTGTTTGCTCATTTTCCAGCCTATTTTTCGACTTTATGCTAAAATTGGGCTCTGCTCACCTAGGGGTGATAGGCACTTCCCACATTTTAGGCTTTTTGTGCTACTATTTTCAGACTTACTTCTGGGGGTCTGCAAGTTTTTGGTTCTTCCAAGATATGTGATCCCGGGAGAGATATTATCATTGCTCTCCTGGTCTGTACTCTAATCTTTAGCAAAGAAGGGACCTTTATCCTTTACAGCTGCACATGTCAGTGCTCCTTTTTGCTTTAGTGCTATGACCAAGGTCCCTGCTTCCTTGTGACTGACCACAAGTATTCCTCCCCATCCTGGAACTACAAACCAGGACTCTTTATGGGCAATCAAGTTGCCAATCAGGACCAGCTGTACCAGTGCCAGCAAAGGGTCTCATGTAATCTCTTTCTGTGTAATTGTATGATCCATTTTCTGCCTTGAGACTGAGTGTTCCCAAAGCAGCAGCTGCTGCTTATATGGGCTGGGGACAAGCCTTGACCCTAGTGCTTCAGATTTGTTGACCATTTTAAGTTCTCTTAGGCCAACAAAAGTCTCACTCTGACTTTTTGTTGTTGGCCTTGCAAAACTAAATAAGGTATTATTTTACAGTTGTTTAGAGGGAAATGTTGGGAGAGAGTTCAGCTGGTAGCCCTAATACACCATCTTGACTCATTGATCTAGCCTAGATAATCTTAAGATTCCGTCTTTTCTAACTTGACTATGAAATGAATCAGACTGAATCTAAGAAAAACTGAATAGGGATATGTGTTAACCTTTATACTTGGGTTCAAGAAAATTACTTCACAAGTTCAAAAGAAGAGCAAGGATGATTATGTTTGAAAAAGGTATTGATGTGTCCGTGGGTTAACAGAATATAATTCTCCATATGAATAAACAGTAAGGAGTTACGTACAACCAAGAAAGCTAATGTAAGTATAAGGTTCCCATTAAAGAGTACAATAGCTTTCAGAAATAAAGTGTTACTCCTGTTGTACTCTTCTCTGGTCAGACTTCATCTAGATTATTCCTGTTCAATTCTGGGTACCAGTGTTTTGGTTTTTTTAAGATATTGATAAGCTGGTGAATGTCCAGAGGAATGGATCCAGGATATTGAACCCATGACATCAAAGTATGAACTTGAACTGAAGTGTTTAATTTAGAAAGACAACAGCCTTGAGTAATGATGGGGTGGGATGGGGTGGGCAAGACAAATAATTGGGGTGAGAGATGTTTTAACAAATGCTGTAGATGAGCATACCTTGTTTTCTATTTGGCCCTAGAGGAAACAGTGATCAGAGACCAATTTAGATTTGAAGTCAGGGAAAATTTCCCAACAATGAGATCCCTTCATAAATGGAATGGGCTACTTTGGAGGTCAGTGTGTTCTCACTCACTGGGTTTTCATTGATATTTTAGGTGCTGCTATATATAGTAAAGATTCATTTTCAGGTATAGATTGAATTTGACAGTTTTTAAGGTTTGTTTTGATTCTGAAACTTTGGTATTTTGATTTGGTGAATTCTTATTACTCACCCCCAATAATTAGCATCCTAAATTTAAATAGCTTGGACTGATTTTAATCAGGATTAATAGAATTAGAGGATTTAAAACTAAAAAAGAGACCTTAAAAATCTTCTCATTTTGCAGGTGAGAAAACAGATCCAGAGAGATAAATTGAATCTGTTCAAGGCATTATAGTTAAGCCCACAGATCCAGGATTCAAGTCTCAGATCTTCCTACTCCAAGTCCTATGCTCTTTCACACATGCCAAACCATTCCCAAAATGTACTTCAAGTATCTGGCAGAGTTATGTGTGACTCAGGAAGGTAGCAAATATGAAAGGAGGCCATGGAATAAATTTTCCAGTGGATAATCCACATTGGGGGGAACATATCTCAGAATTACTTGCTGCCTATTGGTAATCCAGGGCAAACTCTGGAAGAGGGAGTTGACTACGGAAAAGAAGTTGGGTCCAAGTAATTTGGCTTGCTCACTTTGTTTCATGAACGCCGCCCCCCCAAAAAAAGGCAGATAAAGGCAAATTTTTGTTGCACAGCAGAGAACAAATTTACTTGTCAGTTCATGGCTTCAGAGTTTACAGTTTCCCAAGGTGGACAGAGATGCTTAGGGTGGTGATGTTGATGTTGCTATTCTTGATGTTGCTTGTTGCTTGTGTTGCTTGTGTTGCTTGTTTCTGGTGTTGATTGTTGCTTATTGTTGCTGATGTTGCTGTTGCGGATCATGTCCAAAGCTCCTCATTCCGGGGGAGGGCATGGTGGAGGGCATGGAAGTATACATGGAGGTGGGCATGGAGGTACACAAGGACGACAGGTAGGGATACACTTGGGAGGACAAGGACAAGGGCATGGTGGTGAACAACATTTAGGTGGACAACATTTGGGTGGACAAGGTTTGGGGCATGGAGGAGGAGGGCATGGGAAACACTTGACTGGGCCGGTTGGAGCGCATTTCTCAGAGCAACGCTGCAGAAGTTTTCTCAGGCAGCTTGGTTGGCATCTGGGCTCACAACACCTGGGTTCAGAGCACTTGGGCTCACAGCACTTGGGCTCACAGGGTTTGTTTTTGTCCTCTTCACTCGACATTTGATTTTCTTTTTCCATACACCCTAGAAATGAAGAAACATCAGACAAATACATGTGAGGACAAATTGAGGATGATGACTTTTATAGTCCTATTTTTTCTCTCACATATTGATCCTTTTCCCTTTTAAGTAAGGGCTTTGTTGAGTTTTTCTTCTGAGCTAAGAGGGGAATCAGAGACCAAGAACTCTATGGGGGGGGGGAATTTTTTTTAAACATTCCCCACATCTTAATCCACATTATAACAGTCCCATGCTTTAGTGGGCTGCTAAATCCCTGTTCTAACTTTTATACATTAGAAAACTTGATCTCACCTTAATTCTTGGGCAACTTAACTTGAATAATGCTGATCAATTTTTGTCACTAGTCTTATTTTTGATGATAATATAATCATGATAATAATGGCAACAGTTATCTATAACAGTTATCTATAACAGTATATATACTTCACATGTTAACTAATTTGATCTTCACAATCTTATGGAATATCCTGTATTATTTTCCCTCTTTTACAGACAATGAAACTGAAACGGAGTGTTTGACTAGCCCAGTTGAATCACTCAGCTAATAAATGTCTGAGAAAGGCTTTGAACTCAAATCTTCCTTATTCCAGTTGAGTTCAAAGATCTGTCCACTATTCCACCTTAACTTGAATCTATTTTTAGCTCATTCTTCTAATTCCTATCACCTACCTGATCCTCTTTTCTACCTATCCCCAAATGTTTAGAAATTTGATATAGTGGTAGAGGGTGAAGACAGAGATACTAGTTATTAGTCAACAGGAATCTGGTCCTGAAATAACTAGGTAAACTTTTCTACCATCAGTGGAGGGCAGGCATCCAACAGAAAGGAGAAACTGCCTTAGTGCTGTGATTTGAGATTATTCTTCCTCTAGACTGGGATCAGGGTAAAAGTACCAGTTGACCCAATCCTAGTTGAAGCCTTTTTTGAAGACTAAATGATCACATGTTGAAGATATTGTTGAAATGATTATCATTAAACTATTGATATAGTCTTTAAGTTCTTTTCTAACTTCAATATTCCATAATACAGTTATTCTTCTTTACTTCAATTGACATGACCACATGAGAAAATCAGGATAGGAGGTAATTATTTGGGGAATTCTAATTACTTTGTGTTGGTGGTCATTTTTTTGGTGGCAGAAAATTTTACTTATCAGAGCTACAAAGAGTTCAGTTTTTACAAAAGAAATTTCTAGGAGCAGCTAGTTGGCATAGTGAATAGAGAATTGGCTCTGAAGTCAGGAAGACCTGAATTCAAATCTGGTCTCAGATACTTCATACTTTACTAACTGTGTGACCAGACACCAGACACAAAACTTTACCAGCGGTGTGATCCTGGGCTTGCCTCACCAAAAAAAAAATATATTTTTAATAATAATAAAAAAAACCCTTAATACTTCTAGCAATGTGACCAGGTATTTAATACCTACTAGCTGTGTAGCCCTGGGCTTGTCTCACCATAAAAAATTTTTTTAAAAAATTAAAAAAAAAATTTCCTCAGGTATTTAATACTAGCAGTGTGACGAGACATTTAATACTTATTAGCTGTATGTCCCTGGGTTTGCCTCACCAAAAAAATTTTTTTTTAAAAAATCTGGCCTCAGATACTTAATACTAGCAGGGTAACCAGACATTTAATACTTACTAGCTGTGAGACCCTGGCTTGCCTCACCAAAAAAAAAAATAATAATAATTTAAAAATTAAAAAAAAAGCTGGCCTCAGATACTTAATACTTACTAGCAGTGTGACCAGACATTTAATACTTACTAGGTGTGTGACCCTGAGCTTGCCTACAAAAAAAAAAAAAGAAAGAAAAAAGAAAAAAAAAGAAATTTCTTTTCCCAGCTGTAACCCTTTTCTGTGGTTCCAAGTCATTTTATATAGCCAAGTTCAATTTCTTTATCAGTAATAGTAATTTCTAATCTATCCTGGCTCTAAAATGTGTCTTGGAATTAAATTTCTTCCACTTTTAACTCATATTCAAAAAAGAAGAAATGAACAAAGAAAGGAAGGGGGGGAAAGGAAGAGAGTGAAGAGAAATAAAGAAATACACACAAAAAAACTAAGTATTCAGTCCTATGGGATCCCAAAATGAACATAATAAAATGTCCAAATTCTTAAAATGATTGAAAATCCATGTTTTAGTCAGTGGGACATCAACAGGTTATCTGTTAATGAAAAAAGAAAAAGTCAAAAGCACTTCAACCAAAGTTTCAGTGATCTGAAATATATAAAAAAGTGCCAAATTTCCATTTTTTCTTGAATATTGGAGTCCAAACACAGAAGAGAAGTCTAATAGGAATGATTATTTTCAGTTGTCAAACTCCAACTTACTGTGGCTTGATGTTAATTGAACTTGACAAGTCGCCGAGTGGGAAAGATGGAAAACCTGGCTGTGCCGGGGCTGATGGAGTTACCCTCTGCTTGCTCTACTCAGATCAACGGAAAGAAATTGGCTCTCGATTATGACCTCATCACTGGCATCATCAATGGGTAACTATTAGGTGAACC
>JAJPUD010000661.1:344632-371386 GCA_023553655.1 Myrmecobius fasciatus
ATAAAGAAGCAAAACATAAAGACCAAGCTGTTCAGTAATTTGTATATATGTGTGTATGAACCTATGGAGCATGTGCACATTGATATAAGGAACTCATATATGGGGAAACTCTTACCAATTCAGATTGGCATTTTATCAGCAACTTAGAAGCAAATTCTGATGATGACGTGTTAATTCCTTGGTCACTCCTATTTCCTATTCATTCTTGATCAGGAAAGGAGGGGAGAGAAGAGATTTATAATTATAACATTTTCATAATTAAAGTACTTTGGAGGTCAATTAAATCCAACCCTCTCATTTTACAAAGGTGGAAAAGGAGATTCAGAAAAATAATCAGCCCAACATTGCAAGGATTATAGATAGTAGAGTCAGAAATCTATTCTGTCTAAATCTGACCTTTTCACATAATCTCCTTTGAAGTAGACTTGAGAAAAAAGGAATTTGGGACTGGGAAACTGGGATGAAGAAGTCCAAGTTTACAAACTGGGAATTTCTTCTTCTGGAGATACAGAATAGCCTAGTAGTAGAGGGCTAGATTTGGAAATCAGGAAGACCCATGTTCAAATGCTATCTGAAATACACATTGACTATGTGGCTGTGAACAGGTCAGCTGACCTGTCTTTAATTTCATTTGTAAAATACTTTCTATAGTTCCTCTCTCCTAGGGTTGTTGTGGGGCTCAAAGAAGATAACACATGTAAAGTTTTTTGAGGTTTTTTTTTGCAATCTTTATAGTGCTAAATATATGCTACTTTTGGTGTCTTTTTGTGGAGTTAATTCTCTTTATTCTACTGTGGACCTAATTCTGGGGCTGCCCCCTTCCCCATTGCCTTTTCATACATTCTTCACTTATCTTTTTTGAATGCTAATTTTCTATGTATTTGCCTTTGGCATTCCTGTTTCCTGGTTTAAGGGATGAGCCCCCCTCCCACTCACCATCACCCTTGGGTTAACAGTACCAAGAAAATCAAATGAACAGGAATCAGTTCACAAAGCAATTTTTATTTGAATTTTGAGAAAATGGATTGTAAATCCGGCTCAGACACTAGTTGGGAGAACTTGGGCTCTTAGTCTCAATTTCCTCATCTGTAAAAAATGAAGGGATTAGCTTGTAGATAGCCTTTAAGATTCTTTCCAGCTTTTAAGCTTTGAAGCTTTGTTCTATAAATGTTCATGGTATGGTATATATATGTGTGTGTTTGTGTTTGTGTGCATATTTGAGTGTTTCTATGTGAATGTAACAGTTCCCTAATCATGCAGAGAACAGTCCCTAGATGAGAAAGGGGAATCAAAGGAACAGAAAATACCAAGAAATGTCAGGGAAGAAGCTTAGGGGAGAATGATCCTAATTTTTAGGATAGTTCTCTTGTTAGACTTTCTAAACCACATTTTCTCCCTCCAAAATTTGATCCTTTTTAAGAGAAGCATAAAAGGGACAATGGAAAAGTTCCTTTTAGCTTTCTTGTATTGGGAGATTGGGATGAATCAGGAATTTGGGGAAGGGGATTAGAAACCAGGTAGTTAATAATTTGTAGAACTGGCCTCATGTTGGTCACAATAGGACTACATAATAGAAAGAAGGAAAGTAGTGTCTTTTAGCTAGGGGTAATATAAACAGGGATGTTATGTCTGTCCAATTATAGACTATTTTCCAAATTGAGGCTGGAATTGGGGGAAATTATAGACATGACTAGAGTGAGCAAATTGATTAAGTGAAACAAAGCCAGATGGGCAGAAAATTTGTTGTTGGATCTGGTGTTTGACTCTTCAGGAGTTGCTATTCGCTTTTATTCAAGAATATAGCATTTCCTAGGGTGGGGTAGCTTCATTTTGTGGTTTGAGGTGGAGTGCATAGTTTCAGAAGATGTGACCTCTTTTAGAGTAGATATTTCTGTTCAAATGGGAGTGGCTGCCTGGTGGGCACTTCTGTGGGCTAAGTGATGGTGGGCACTGCTCTGAGAGCAGGAATGGATGCTATTGTGAGAGCTTTAGAGGTGGATGGCAGGGAGATTTGTAGCTGCTTTTCTACTACTAGTGGTACGGCATCTTCTTTGGCTTTAAACAACCAGTAAGAAACTAAAAACAACATTTGGAACCAGTTTAAAATGCAGCAGAATTTTAAACTATATTGTGACAGAAGCACCCCCAAAGCTATAGTGGTTGGAATGTACCACTTAACAAGGAAAATGGAGATGCACTTTACTGTGCCTTGACCAGATACATATGGAGTACCGTATTCAGTTCTGGCCATCATATATTCCCTCTTGGCCTAAACAGGAACTTATTAGGGCTGTGGAGGAATCTCTTTGGACTTAGGCAGAGAAGACACACTTATCTGTCTCTTACAAGACTCAGAACTGTGCCCAAGAAGATGACCTTTGTTGGGGGTTTTTAATCCAGCTCTTGGGACGACAGAAACAAGAAGAAGTCCCAGTCATCTTCCCACAAAGGGGGCTCCATCTCTGGTTCCTGAAATCACTTGTCAGATTCACTCTTCATGTAGAAAATTATAGTTTGGCAATTATTCAGTGACTGATGATATCTGCCTTCCTCTTAAGGTGATTGCCTGGTATGCTACATATATATGCACAGATTAATGTTTCATAGAAGCCTTGTCCTTCTGAAATGTCTGAAACTAGCACCTTGCATGAATTTTGTGTTATTGGGGGACAACATGAAAATGTTGACACGATAGAGGACCTTTTGAGGCTCAGGAAATGAAGGTGGGGGAGCTTAAGGGCTTTTGATGCATATGAATGAGCTTCTAGACCATTTTTAGCATTTGCTGCTTAAATACGACATCCTTTCCTTTATCCTGAGTCCCTGGATAAAGTCCAGCAGCATTCTTTCTTTATAGCAGTGGGGATGGACATGGGTGGATTCATTCATTGAGACCTAGAAAGCCTCCTCCTTGTTGGTTTCTGTAATTGGCCCTGAGCTTTTCTATTGGATTACATCATAGTAATGCTCCTCAAATATTTTTTTTTGCTCCCCTTTGTTTGATAATCTCCTTCCTACTGAACCAGGGGCCTGCCTCCTCTCTCCAGTTGACCGATAAGCCTTCCCATTTTTCATTTTTTCCCCAGTTCTGAAATCCACCCCCTTTCTTCTTCCAGAAAGTGCTCCTAAACTGCTAGAAGGGAAGGGAGAAGGTTTTTTTTTTCTCCTCAAATTCCTTTTCTTATTTCTAGTTATCTTATATATAACTTGTTTTGTATGTATTTGTTTATATGTTTTCTCTTCCATTAGATTCTAAGTTCCTTGGAGACAAGGATTGTCTTCTGCTTCTTTTTGTATCCTTAGCACTTGGCACAGTGCCTGTCAGAGTAAATGCTTAACAAATATTTTTGATTGATTGAGATTGAACCTTCCCAAATACTTTTCTCTTCCCCCCACTTGACACTTTTCTGTCAAATGGATCAACTTGTTTCCCCTAAATATAATTCAATGGGCCAAATATTAATTATTAGCTAATTAAAACAATTCTTAATTCCTTTGAAATGACAGTTTGGTTCAATCCATGGGCATAAACATATTTAAATCTGTGTTCCAAAGAAACTTAGTCTAGTATCCTTATGAAGATTCTAATCTGTACCTGAGGCCTTGCCAACCATTGTAGTTTCTCCAGGCATCAGGTGCCTCCTTAGAACTAAGCCAATAGGCTCTAACCCATAGCCTAAGACTTTCTCTTTTCACATTTTTCTAAACCTCATTGATGTCTAACCTTTAGAATCAAGCTGTTTCAATCTTTATCCAATTAACTGGTTTACACCCCTAGATTCAGAGGGCTATGGTACTCAAAGCCTAATTCAGTCATTTCCAGCTCTTCTATTACCATTTTTTGCCGATGTTAATTATCTCTCTCTCTCCCTCTCCTAATTTCTACCATATGTTAGAGTGTTCATAAATGCATTTTCTGATGAGTTTTTGATGATCTGGCCACAGTCTTATGTAATGACTAAATGATGTCTTCTTCCTTCTCCCAAAAGGGAAGGGGAAGAAGTATCATGGGAGAAGTTGTTACAAAAATAATAATACAATTACTACCCTCTCCTGGAATAAAGGCTAATGAATTCTGATAGTTAGCTCATCCCCACAATTTTATGAGAGGCATTCCTTTCATTATATACTTCCTAGCCCTCTTGCAAATACAAGAGGAATCTCAGGATTTATATTTGTGGAGAGAGAAAAAGGGGACAGATTGGGGTTGGTAATGCCTCCTTTTTATCTAATATTTGTTCATTCTCTTCATGTCTCAAGAAGTTGAATAACTCCTGTGTTCTGAATTGATAAATAGAATATAGGTTTAGAGTGATTTAACATACATACAAACACAGATATATATCTATGTGTGGTAGCTATCTCTAGAGTAGGGGGAGGGAGGGAAAAAAAGGGAAAAAAAGAAATTTACATGATAATTTTATTATATATTTAAGAGAAATAGCAAATTGCATATGATAAATTGGCAATTTCATGTGCAGTAATCTTTTCATTATATCATAATGTGAAAATGCTTACTTTATTCCCAAAATTAAAAATAAAATAAATAAAAAGACAAAAAAACCAAGCTGAGTAATCTAACCTTAAGAAAATTAACTTTTAATGAAAAACATGAGTTCTTTAGAAGTGGGGCTTATGGTTTTGGTAATTTTATATATTTGGACTGTATTATATGTTAAGTATTATATTGTATATTTGTGCTGACCTCCTAGATAATTTTAACATTATACAATTGAGTTGAAAGGGTTCCTAAAAGTCATTCTGTCCAACACCAACCATTTTATAAGTGAAAATACTGAAATCTAGAGGGCTGAAGTAATATATGGTGAAGGTCATCTAGAATTCTAGACTGGAGACTATGATGTATCAGTAAATATTAGTTTTACAGAATGGCACTTGGGATATCCTGGCTCCCTCAAAACACTATGAAAAGTGGTATATATTTCACAGTGCCCCCATGGCCAAAGTATAACTGCAGGGTCTCAATGATGGAGCAGATAGTAGAGGTCAATGAGACCAACCTATATCCAAGCAGTAATCACTTCTTCAACAAAACATCTCTTTCAAGTGGTAGTCCAACTTCCACTTGACCATTTCTAGTGATGAGGAACTTAACTGTCTTTTAAGATAGCCTGGTCACTTTTGGTCAGCTCCACCCATTGGGATAGTTTTCTTTACCTGGTACCTAGATTTGCTTCTTAGTAACTTCCTTTCAGTGTTCATATATTTCTCTTCAATGGGTTAGTCAGAATAAATCTATTCTATTTTTTACCTGGCAGTTCTCTTACTGTTTCACAGTATAATAATAATGATACTTAGTATTTGTATAGTGTTTTAAAGTTTCCTAAGTGCCTTACAAATAGCTCATTTTACTTTTCCAACGAACATGAGGGAGGGGTTATCATTTCCACTTTATAAGTGAGGAAACTCAGGCAGACTTAAGTGACTTACCTAGGATCTCACAAATTTGAACTTATATCTTTCTGACTCCAGGTCTAGTGCTCTATCCACTATACTATATGATTGCCATATGTATCATGTTTCCCCTGAAGTCTTCTGCTCTTCAGACTACACTGTCCCACTCCCTTTAACAGAACATTGTTTGGCATTGTTTCCAAGTTTCCCTAATTGATTTCCTCTGAACATTATACAAAAGTCAATTTTCTTCCTGGCTGTAGTTTCCAGAACTAAATGGATTAGATATAATCTAATCAGGTACAGTTGCCATTCAGTTGTTTTCAATTTTGTCTGACTCTTAATGATTTATGCCTCCCCACCTTTTTGAGTTTTCTTGGCAAAGATACTGAAGTGCTTTACCATTTCCTTCTCTGGCTCATTTTATAGGTAAGGAAACTGAGGCAGAATTAAGCGACTTCCCCAAGATCATACAGCTAGTAACTGTTTGAAATTTAATTTGAATTCAGGTCTTCCTGACACCAGTCTCAGGCATTCTATTTAAAGCACTATTCAGGTGCCCAATACAGCAGAGTTATCACTTCCATCACTCTGGACACTGGACCTTTCTTCATCTTTTAGCTTTGTTGGCTGCTCATGTCCCATTGTTGACTTATTGAACTTGTGGTTACTGTTGTCCGACCACAGTCCCCATCTATACTTGCACATTTTAAAAAATACAAGTATATAATTTTGCATTTATTCTGACTCAATTTAATTGTATCAGATTTGCTCCATCCTTCTAGGTTAGGGAAATCATTTTGTATACTGATTCTACTATCTAATAGATTAGTTATCTTTTCCATGATTCTGCAAACATAGTTGATTCCTTGGGTGACAAAATTATTTATTTGGTCTTGACTCATAGCACAGGAAGCTTTTTTTTTTGGCTGAAAGGGGGTTGGGAAAGAGAACTGGAAAGTAATCTTTGATGATTATCTAACAGGTTTGCTTGGGAGGAGAGTGTTGAAGTATGTGTGTTGGGGGGGGGAGCTCTTTAAGATTACTATGCTTATTACTATGCTTATTATTACTATGCTCTCTACATCCAGACATTCCCCATCCTTTTCAGGGACATTTAAAGAGAGGGCCTGGGTTACACTCATTGAAATAAAGAAGGTAAGAGTCGAAAGATATCATAGAAGTTAACTATCCCAACTTTGCCCTATTACAGATGGAGAAACCAAGGCCAAGTGAGAGGAATTGCTTCATTTAAGGTCACACATAGAAATTCAGAACTAGAAAGGATCTAATAGGACATCTACAAACCAGCCAACAAGTGGTCATCCAGCCTCTGTTTGAAGATGCCCAAAGAGTGGGATCCCATTGGCAGTCCATTGAGTTTTTTGGACTGCTCTCCAGATGTTGGGAAGTTTTTTCTTCTATCAAGTCTAAATCATCATCTCTCCAGTTTTCACCCATTGGCTCATATTTCTGCCCTCTGGGGCTAAACAGAACATGTCTATTCCTTCTTTCATGTGACAGCTCTTTGAATATCTGCAGATAGCTATCATGTTACACAGCAGCAGAACTGGAACAAGAATCTAGATTAATTAGCAGGAACATGGATATTTGCATCTGATTTACTAGTAATGATTTATTATAGACATTGTCATCTCTGCTCAGGCAATTTTTAAGTCAACATATATTCACTTTTAGTCATTTTCCCTTAGGTTATCTCTGTTTTTCCTCATTTATTTTTTATTGATTCCAAGGCTATTAGCATCTTTTGAGTATCATCCGTGGTGCAGAGCTAATTGCTGAAAAGACAATCTCTATCCAATTCATGAGTTTTCCAGACTATAACTCATCTTAAACTTCCTTCTACTTTACATGTATATGTAAAAGTTGAAATTTCCCAAAGCACTTTTATATCTCCTCTCCAATTTGAGCCCCATAACAATTCTATGAGTTAGGAAGATGGTACTCATTTTACACGGGAGAAGAAGCTAAGGTTCAGAAAAGTGACTTGCCTGAAGTCTCACAGATCAAGACCTCACACCTGGGCATTCCAGAGTCAAGTCCAGCACTCTTCTCTCTTCAGTATGATGCTTCCAAGTCTCCTGAATACAACATCAGTTGTTACTGTTGTCCCTATGAGAGTCAGCTCCAAGATTGAGCCACCCATACAAAATGCCTATGACCTTGACCTGAATGATGAAGAAATGAAGAAAAAAATATCAAGGAAGGAAGCAATTTCCATTTTTAAAAAAATTGATGCACAAAGGTGAACAAAAACTGACCCTTCTCTTCTCATCACCCTCTCACCTATTCCATTTTCTTCTCCCCTTCATTTTTCATTTGTTTTTCCCTCTTTTTCAGTTCTTCCTTTGATCTTTTGTTTTTCTTAATCTGGCTGTATGATTGAACAGAAGAAATAATTATCTATGCAATATGGTTTAGAGGTCATCTTGCCCTCAAAATATCTCCCAGACTCATAAGATTCTTCTCACCTCAGTATCTTGAAGACTTTTGGTTTTCAAAAAATATCCACTTGGGAAAAGTAATATTCAGTATTTGTTTTTATTTGGTCATGTCCTACTCTTTGAAACCTCATAGATTTGTCTATAGGGTTTTGCCATTTCCATCTCCAGTCTGTCCCCATTTTGCAGATGAGGAATTGAGTCAAATAGGGTTAAGTGATTTGCCCAGGATCACGAAGTTAGTAAATGTCTAAGGCTGGATGGAACTCAGATATTCCCAACTCTCACCAGTGTTCTAACCATTACACTACCTAATTGCTGTTGTGGTTATATAATTATTTTCAGTCATGTCCATTTCTTCTTGACCCTTATGGGGACTTTTTTGGCAAAGATATTGCAGTGTTTTGTCATTTACTTCCCTGGATCAATTTACATATGAGGAAATTGAGGCAAACAGAGTTAAGTGACTTGCCCAGGGTCACATAGCCAGTAAATATCTGAGGCCAGATTTGAATTCAAATGTCCCCCTCTTCAGAACCAGTACTTTATCCACTGTGCCACCTAGCTACCCACTCCAGTTATTAAATAACATTTTCTTGGGGCTAGTTGAGACACTGTCACTATAGAAATGGGACAGAATCTAAATGTGAATAAGAGACAGAGGAGCTGGAAGGAGAGGTTCACAGTCATTGCATACCTCACTTTATCTATATCACTGTTTACCCTATGGCTAGTTTTGCTTCTGACCTTCTCTCTCTCCTCATTCTGAGTTCAGCATAAACCTTTTAAAATCCTTCTCTCTCCCCAAACCATATTTTGATTAGGGATCATTCCCACTTTACTTCCTGCCTACCACCCCACACCCATGTACACAAATTCAAGCACCTATTTAACATTTAAAAAAAAAATAGCTTTTTATCTAAACATTTAACATTTGCCCTTGCAAAGCCTTGTGTTTCAAATTTTTCTCCCTCCTTTCCCTTTGCCCCCCTCCCCTAGACAGCAAATAATCCAATATATGTTAAGCATGTGCAATTCTTCTATATATATTTCTACATTTATCATGCTACACACGAAAAATCAGATCAAAAAGGAACAAAATGAGAAAGAAAACAAAAAGCAAGCAAACACTAACAAAAATGGTGAAAATACTATGTTGTGATCCACATTTCAATCCCCACAGTCTTCTCTCTGGGTGCAGATGGCTCTCTTCATCATAAATCTATTGGAATTGGACTGAATAATCTCATTGTTGAAAAGAGCCACATCCATCAAAACTGATCATCACATAATCTTATTGTTGCCATGTACAATGATCTGATTCTGCTCATTTCACTCAGCATCAGTTCATGTAAGTCTCTCCAGGCTTTTCTGAAGTCATCCTGCTGATCGTTTCTTATAGAACAGTAATATTCCATAATATTCATATACTATAATTTATTCAGCCATTCTCCAACTGATGGGCATCCACTCAGTTTCCAATTCTTTACCACTACAGAAAGAGCTGCTACATTTTTGCACATGTGGGTCCTTTTCCCTTTTTTATGATCTCTTTTGGATACAGGCTCAGTAAAGACACTGCTGGATCAAAGGGTATACACAGCTTGATAGCCCTTTGGGCATAGTTCCAAATTGTTCTCCAGAATAGTTGTATCAGTTCACAATTACACCAACAATGCATTAGTAGTCTAGTTTTCCCACATCCTCTCCAACATTTATCATTATTTTTTCTTCTCATCTTAGCCAATCTGAGAAGTATGAAGTAGTACCTACGAAGTATCTTAATTTGTATTTCTCTGATCAATAGCGATTCAGAGAATTTTTCATATGTCTAGAAATGGTTTTAATTTCTTTGTCTGAAAATTGTCTGTTCATATCCTTTGACCATTGATCAAGTGGAAAATGCAAGCACTTATTTTTTTTAAAGTTCATTCTCTTAAAATCATATATATGTGTGTATATATATATACATATATACTAGATATATGTCCATATATAAGTATATACACATAAACATGTTTTATATATATGTGTGTGTATGTATGCATATATTTTGTGTGTGTGTATGTTGGCCCTTCAATTTTGGGGAGTCCAGGCAGGTCAGCCTTCATTCTCCCAACTCTGTTTTTGAATTCCTGAATTTTGCCATCATTCTTTAGCTCATGTCTCACCTTGGATCTTCCCTCTGTACCTGGGGCTTACTTACCTTGGAACCTCCATCCTCACCAACACCTAAACACAGAACTGGCATGTAATAAGAACAAATGTTTGCCTTATAGAAGACAGCTATCTCCTTGAGGGTAAGGACTACCTAATTTTTGTCTTTATATCCTGAGTGCCTAACAGAGAGCCTGGATAGACTCTTAGAAAAGTTTGTTGATTGATTGATTACATGTTTATATGTGTGTGTTAAGCCTTCCCAAGATGACTATGAACTACTAAAGGCAAGGGTTACTTCTGATACTTTGTAACCCTCTCTTGCCATGTTCCCCTCACTGCCACCCCTACTCCCAGTTACTGGTACATATTCCATATTTGTGGAATTGTAATGCTATTCTGACTTATGAAAAGTGTTTTGCCAACTTTAGAAAAATGAAAGCTTTCTAGAGGAGTTGGTATTTGAGCTGGATCTTAAATGATAGGTAGAATTATTTTTCCTCTGGAAGACAAATCAAATTTGTTGCAATAATAAATATGTTCTTGATAATAGCCTGAATTCTATGAGTAAATAAATAAACCTCATTTTTAATAGAAATACCTGTTAGCCAAACAGATAGAGCTAGATGGACCTAATTGTAACTAAATTTTCTCTCATACTCAGTGATGTTGAGTCAACTTTGCTGAGGGCTTTGCAACATTTTAAAATTTTATATACATTCATTCCAGTATGAATTTTCTGGTGTTGAAACAGGTTCAAGTAATTCCTGAAGGCTAAAAATTCAATAGATGGAAATGGAACGATTTGAAGGAGAACATTATGGCATAGAGAATGTTGGGAGTGAGGATGTAGAGTCAGGTGCCAGTCAGTTTAGAGTGGTGATCAGTGGTATCATTCAACTTGTGGAGAAAACCTTTGCTGCCAGGCTAAGCTAAAAATAACCTATAGAGTTGGGATTTTATTCAGGAAGTTATAGCAAACCAATGAAATGTTCTGAAGAGTCAGAGAGAGTAGATGTCTGAGGCTGGATTAGAACTCAGATAGGGATAGATAGAGTAGAGACAGGGATTATGAGGTAACAGGTAACTCCTACTAAGGCAGGTCACATGTCTGCAACAGAGTTGCCTAGGACACTGAGAGTTTTGAGTATTTTACATATACATTGCTAGTAGTGTCAGAAGTTGAACACAGATCTTCTTGGCTCAGAGATCAATTCTCTATGTACCAACCAATATTATAGAAGGAACTTGAAATTTGAAAATTCTTGATATAGCATTCCTAAAAAGATGTCAATGGTGATACAATTTCAGCGTTGGAGGTGAGAGACATGATTCTTGTTGGGTATAATGAATCTCCTTAGGAAAGTATTGTGAAGCTTATTTATTTGAATTCCATTCCATTCAACAAAGGTTCCTCATTGCTAAGAACTGAAATTACAATGATGAAAACAAAACAATGCAAGCCCTCAAAGATCTTATGCAGTCTACTACTCAAAAAGTATGATTTGCTGTGCACTTGTCATATATACCCATTCTTTTGAGAATAACTGTAGTCAATACAAAAAGATCACATATTGTTAGTATATGCCCTGGAGAAGATACAAGCTAAATGGAGACACTCAAAATAACCATAAACAAAGATATCTAATCATATAATGCAGTGTATAAGAATATGAAAGGAGTATCTAGACCAGAGATTTCAAACAGGAGTTGCCAGGAGTCCAACATGAACAGCAATATGCCTTATTGCAACCCCAAACAGAATAAAATCAATTGGAAAATATTTAACAAAATAAATAAAAATACAATAAAACATAGAGTGTTAATTTGCAGTTTTCTTTTTTTTTTAATAAAGCTTTTTATTTGCAAAACATATTAGTGACCTTTCAACATTGACCTTTGCAAAAAAAAAACTTTTTTTTTCCCAAGCTTTTCCTTTCCCTCCCCCCGCCCCCCATCCCTAGATGACAGGTAATCTAATACATGCTAGATAGGATAAATTATATGACAAATACAATACATGTATACATATCTATACAGTTATCTTACTGCACAAGGAACATCAGATCTAGAAAGAGAAGAAGAAAAAAAAAACAACCTAAGAAGGAAAACAGAATGCATGGAAATATTCACAGAAAGCATTGAAATGCTGTGTTGTGGTTCACTCTCAGTTCCCACAGGCCTCTCTCTGGATGTATATGACTATCTTCATCGCAGCATAACTGGTTTGAATCACATCATTGTTGAGGAGAACCATGTCCATCAAAATTGATCATCGTATAGTCTTGTTGCTGTGTATAATGTTCTCCTGGTTCTGCTGATTTCACTCAGCATCAGTTCATGCAAGTCTCTCCAATCCTCTCTGAAATCCTCCTGTTGGTCATTTCTTACAGAACAATAATATTCCATAACATTCATATACCATAATTTATTCAGCCATTCTCCAATTGATGGGCATCTTTTCAATTTCCAGTTTCTTGCCACTACAAAAAGGGCTGCCACAAACATTTTTGCACATGTGGGTCCCTTTCCCTCCTTCAAAATCTCTTTGGGATATAGGCCCAGTAGAAACACTGCTGGGTCAAAGGGTATGCACTGTTTGATAACTCTTTGAGCATAGCTCCAAATTGCTCTCCAGAATGGTTGGATCCGTTCACAGTTCCACCAACAATGTATCAGTGTCCCAGTTTTCCCACATCCCCTCCAACAGCTATCATTATCATTTCCTGTCATTTTAGCCAATCTGACAGGTGTGTAGTGGTATCTCAGAGTTGTCTTAATTTGCATTTCTCTGATCAATAGTGACTTGGAGCACCTTTTCATGTGACCGGAAATAGTTTCAATTTCTTCGTCTGAAAATTGTCTGTTCATATCTTTTGACCATTTATCCATTGGAGAATGGCTTGAATTCTTATATATTTGAGTCAATTCTCTATATATTTTTGAAATGAGGCCTTTATCAGAACCTTTGGATGTAAAAATATTTTCCCAGTTTACTGCTACCCTTCTAATCTTGTCTGCATTCATTTTGTTTGTACAAAAACTTTTCAACTTGATATAGTCAAACTTATCTATTTTGTGATTAATGATGACCTCTAGTTCTTCTTTGGTCACAAATTCCTTCCCCCTCCACAGGTCTGAGAGGTAAACCATCCTACATTGTTCTAATTTGTTTATAATATCATTCTTTATGCCTAGATCATGAATCCATTTTGACCTTATCTTGGTATATGGTGTTAGGTGTGGGTCAATGCCTAATTTCTTCCATACTAGTTTCCAATTATCCCAGCAGTTTTTGTCAAATAGTGAGTTTTTATCCCAAAAACTGGGGTCTTTGGGTTTGTCAAACACTAGATTACTATTGTCATTGAGTATTTTGTTCTGTGAACCTAACCTATTCCACTGATCCACTACTCTATTTCTTAGCCAGTACCAAATGGTTTTGGTGACCACTGCTTTATAATATAGTTTTAGATCTGGTGCAGCTAGGCCACCCTCATTTGCATTTTTTTCATTAATTCCCTTGAAATTCTTGACCTTTTGTTTTTCCAGATGAATTTTGTCGTTATTTTTTCTAGTTCAGTTAAATAATCTCTTGGGAGTTTGATTGGTATAGCACTAAATAGATAGATTAGTTTGGGTAGTATTGCCCTCTTTATTATATTCGCTCGACCTATCCAAGAGCACTTGATGTTTTTCCAATTGTTTAGATCTGAGTTTATTTGTGTGGAGAGTGTTTTGTAGTTTTGCTCATATAGATCCTGACTTTCCCTTGGCAGATATATTCCCAAATGTTTTATACTATCGATAGTTATTTTGAATGGAATTTCTCTTTGTATCTCTTGCTGTTGCATTTTGTTGGTGATGTATAAAAATGCTGATGATTTATGTGGATTTATTTTGTATCCTGCAACTTTGCTAAAGTTGTGGATTAATTCTAATAGTTTTTTAGTTGATTCTCTAGGGTTCTCTAAATAGACCATCATATCATCTGCAAAGAGTGATAATTTGGTTTCCTCATGACCTACTCTAATTCCTTTAATCTCTTTTTCTTGTCTTATTGCCAAGGCTAGCATTTCTAATACAATATTGAACAGTAATGGTGATAGTGGACAACCTTGTTTCACCCCTGATCTTACTGGGAATGGTTCCAGTTTATCACCATTACATATGATGCGAGCTGATGGTTTTAAATAGATGCTACCGACTATTTTAAGGAAAAGTCCATTAATTCCTATACTCTCTAATGTTTTTAATAGGAATGGATGTTGGATTTTATCAAATGCTTTTTCTGCATCTATTGAGATTATTATATGGTTTTTGTTAGTTTGGTTATTAATATAGTCAATTATGTTAATTGTTTTCCTAATATTGAACCATCCCTGCATTCCTGGTATAAATCCTACTTGGTCATGGTGTATTATTCTAGGAATGATTTTCTGTAATCTCTTTGCTAATATTTTATTTAAGATTTTTGCATCAGTATTCATTAAGGAGATTGGTCTATAATTTTCTTTCTCTGTTTTTGTTTTACCTGGTTTAGGTATCAGTACCATGTCTGTATCATAAAAAGAGTTTGGTAGGAGTCCTTCATTTCCTATTTTTTCGAATAGTTTATATAATATTGGAGTTAACTGTTCTTTAAATGTTTGGTAGAATTCACATGTAAATCCATCTGGTCCTGGGGATTTTTTCTTAGGGAGTTGATTAATGACTTGTTCTATTTCTTTTTCTGAAATGGGACTATTTAAGTAATTTATTTCCTCTTCTGTTAATCTGGGCAATCTATATTTTTGTAGATATTCCTCCATTTCACTTAGGTTATCAAATTTATTGGCATACAGTTGGGCAAAGTAACTCCTGATTATTGCTCTAATTTCCTCTTCATTGGTGGAAAGTTCTCCCTTTTCATTTTTGAGAATAATTTGTAGTTTTCTAAGTCATTGTGTGTCCAATAGGGATCCTTATGTGCAATTCAGTGGCAAACTCTAATTGAATTTAACACTCCTGATCTAGTCCAGTTTGGAAATTGAAGCCCAGAGAAAGAAACTCACTCACAGGGTCATACAAATAATGACAAAGCTAGGATTCAAACTCAGATCCTCTAATTACAAACTCAGTGTTCTTTGCATGACATCACAAGTTTCTTATTCTTTTGTATCCAATCAATTGCTATGTCCAGTCTATTCTGTCTCACATCTTCTCTTTCTTTTCCACTATCATTGCAACCATTCTTGTTCAAACCCTTTGTTCATGCTAGACTATTGTAACAATTAGTTACTAAGTGTACTTCCTGGATTCTTTACCTCCTCTCTGCAATCCATCCTTCATATCACTGTCAGAGTAGAAGACAGGGTTAATTCTCTTTTCAAAAGCCTTCAAGAATGCAAATAACCTCACTCTATAACCTGGCTTCAAGCTATCTTTCCAGCCATTTTGCATAAAATAGTCTAGGTTTTAGTCTAACCAGTCTATTCATTGTTTCTCAGTCTATTCTCTACTGTTCACCCTTGTCTACATGCCTTTGAACATGTTGATAGGTCTCTCTTAACCACAATATAGATTTTTAACATACTTGCCCCGCTCTAAGAAGCTGATAATCTTCAAGAAATGGATCATTCTGAGAAATCAGCCACTAGCATCTTCATTGTTAAATAAGTTTTGTTCCTAATAAATTTTATGATCTTGCTTAATTCACCTAATCTTGCAGAGCCTCAGTCTTCTTTGTAAATGAGAGCATATGGAACAAATAAGCCACAAGTTCCTACATCTAGCCCCAAGTCTATGGTTCTATGATTTTTCAATGTGTCCTTGGTTTACAACCTTTTCAAGATGGTTTTGTTTGTTTCCCTCAAGTTTTGTAATTTTTATTTGCATAATTTAAAAAAGTATACCTTTAAATTATCAAAATTATTTGACCAAAAACCACCTTGAAACCAAAGATTGGCACTCATTGACTCCATTTTACAGTTTGTCAGGGCCTAGGTTTTGTATTTTGCATCCTGTCTTCCAGGAAGCAAACTTAGAAGCCCTTTCACCAACATAGAAGTTCTTTTCATGTCAACAAAACCAAGAACACTGATATAAGAAGATGGAATGGCATTATTCCTTCATTTAGTGCCCATAACTCTTTGTTTTCTGGATTTTGAAAGGAAGAATGCCATCCTTTAAACTTCATCCAATTTCTATGCATCTTACATATTATCAATGAAATATCAATAAAGCATTTAGCACATTGCTTGGCACCTACATAATAGTTACTTTATAAATGATTATTCCTTACAATGTATAGTATTCTACTTAATAATTAATTAATTTAATTAAACACATATTCCTTTGACCTCCATGTGTATTCCCTGGTCAAATGTGTTTTCATATTGATTATGTGATGATCTATAGGACAGCACAATCCATGTGTACATAAGTGCATAAGATCTTCTTTTATTATTTATTACTATTATTACTTTGTTACCCTGTTGACTAAACCTGGCTTGGTGGACAAATCATTAAATTTATACCAAGAGGACCATGTTGTTGGAATAGTGAGAATACACATGGAGGGCCTATGTCAAAGGAATGTTTTTTAAGTTACATTAAAATAATTTATTTTTAATACACATTGTCTTACGAATCATGTTGAGAGAAAAAAAATCAGAACAAAAGGGAAAAACCATGGGAGAGAAAAAAAACAGAAAAAAGATGTGAAAATAGCATGTGTTGATTTTCATTCAATCTCCTAGATGAATCGTTCTCTCTCTAGATGTAGATGGCATTTTCTATCCAAAGTTTATTGGGATTGCCTTGGATCACTGAATTACTGAGAAGAATCAAGCCTTTCATAATTGATTATCGTACATTCTTGCTATTATTGTATACAATGCATTCCTGGTTCTACTTGTTTCACTCAGCATCACTTCATAGAAATTTTTCCAGGCCTTTCTAAAATCAGCTTGTTTATCACTTTTTTGTAGCACAACAATATCCCATTTCCTTCATATACCACAACTTGTTCAGTCATTTCCCAGTTGATGGGCATCTATTCATTTTCCAAATCTTTGCTTCCACAAAAAGAGGTGCTGCAAACATTTTCCCTCCTTTATGATTTCCTTGGGATACAGACCCAGTACTGGCACTGCTGGGTGAAAGGGCATGTACAATTTCATAGCACATCAAAGTTAATTAGGAAATATATGTGCAAAGATGCATGTCAAGAAGCCAGGTAGCCATAGTGCACATGTTGAGAGCATAACCATCAAGCATAGAGGTTTGGGGCTGGCTAGAATAAATGAAGATACTATATTTCTGCATTTTAGCCACATCTATTTTGTGAAATATTTGCAGAGCAAGCTACAATTCAGAGAATATATTCATATTCTCTCAGTGGCTATTCTGAGTGTCCCTTTATTTAACTCTGCCCCCATTTTCATGACACTATCCTTCTTTCCAAAGTTTAGAGGCAAAATTAAGGGAAAGTCTGTTCTCTGTCCTAATATTGTAGCATAGGTTTGTTTCACTTTAAGAAACTGGTGTGAATAGAGCACTAACCCAGGAGTCAGGAGGATCTGAGTTCAAATTCAACCTCAGATACTTAAAACTTGTAGAGTTATATGTAGAAAGAAATGACCACTCCAAGATAATTGCCCAGAAGACCCCAAATGAGGTCATGTTGGATATAACCAACATGACTGATAAACACCTCAAAAATAAATGTAAAAAAATGGAAACAAAAATTCAGAAGAAGTTATTTATTTTAAAAAAGTCAACAGAGGGATTCACCTCAGGGAATCTTTGAAACATTTAGCTTCCTCAGTAAAACTAAAATATTATTTATTTAAAATATTATATGCAGAGAAATGTGATAGCACTTGATGGTTCAGGAATTACCAGATGCTTAAAACAAGGATTATCTGTATAACATTTTCACAGAATTTCAAAATTGGAAAGAATTACATAGATCATTGAGTTAAAACCATGATCAGATGGGAATGGTCATTCAAATTTTGCTTGTAGATACCCAATAAAGAGAAACCTCTTTATCTCAGGCAGCTCATTCCATTTTGGAGTAATTCTAATTGTTAGAAAGTTGTTCCTGAAATTAAACCTAAAAGACTTCTTTGAAATTTTCTTTCTTTGATTCTGCCCTCTAGGGTCAATCAGAAAAAGTCTTCTGTATAACAGCATTTGAAGTATTTGAAGACAGTTACCACATCATCTCTTGACTCTTCTAATTTCCAGCTAAACATTCTTATTTTGGCAGTTGATTTTGCCAGTCACTTGGTACTTAGATATTTCTATGGGTGAATGATTCCATTTCAGCCTCATAAATCTACCATAGAAATTTTATCCAATGTCCTGAAGGTCTTTCCCTATTGGTTTTTAATTAAAATATATATACATGTATATAAATAAAATATATAACATATATGTATACATACATATACATGCATGTATATGTATGTAAGTATATTTATATCTATCTATCTCAGGGGTAAGAGTATATCCACAGGGGCTGACCACTCTGTCATATCTCTCTTTATGTGACCAGCAAATGTTGTTTTCTCATATCCCCATGCAAAAATGATTTATTTCTTTTATTCTTTGTAAGCCACCAAAGCCATCATTGGCAATACATTGTTTTATTCAAAAGCAAAGAAGCCAGTGGATCACCAAAGTCATGGAAGGCAGTAAGGTAGAAGAAGACTGGAAAGATAGGAAGGGACTTGACTTATGAAGGGCATAGAATGTCAAGCAGAAGATTTTGTATTTGATCCTGGAGGTAATAGGGAACCACTAGAGTTTAATGAGTAGGGGGTTGTTGTGTTTAACCTAAGCTTTAGAAAATTCACTGACAGTTGATGGACTCAAAGCTCAGCTCAGTTTACTATATTATCTGTAGGGCCTATCTTATATATGCATATTGATAGACTTAGTGAATGGGAGGTTCATCAACTGCACTGCATGGTCTGGACAACATGAAACCTCTCTCATATTCTATAATCTGACAAGACTCTTTGACTTTGTATCTCTGTGCCTTTGCATTGGCTGGGTATCCCTTGCCCATAATGCTTTTCTTCCTTCTACTTCTTGGGCTTGGGGTGGGATCTTTTCCCCAGTCCCTAAAACTGAAGTAAATGAGCAAAAGTTGACTTTGGAAGAAAATCCAACTTTAGAGTGAAGTCAGAACCATATGAATCCTATACTGTGATAGAAGACTTTCAGAGTGACTTGAAATCAACCAAAGGCAAAAGCCTTTATGGGGTCATGGCAGGGAGATGATTCATATTCATATGTGCAAGGCAGAACTGATGTCACATTTAATCTCTGGCATTTCAACAGAAAGTGCCATCTTGGCTAGGTAGATTGAAAATCCATCCCAATTCCCTCTGACACCACTGCCTGGATTCAGCTTCCTTAATCCACCCTATATCTGTTCCAGATCTGCAACTGGGAGGGTAAAAGGGCTAAAGCCCATGCTGTCCCTCCTAGGTACAGAGTATGAGATTTCCAAAGAGATAATTAACCCTTCAGGCACCAGGTCAAGTCACCCACTCCTCCTTTCCAAACCTGTTATGCCCTGATTTCCCCCTGCACAGTAGCACAATTTGGATGCACCATAATTGCCGATCTAATATACCCAAGGAAAAGCAGACCAGATTTTGAAGTTTCTCTTCGAGTCAGTTCGAAAAAGGGGTTTTGGATTAGGAAGATGGTTGGAGTTATAAATGCCTAACTCTTTTCCCCAAGGTTTTTTTGTTTTGTTTTGTTTTGTTTGTGTGTGTGTGTGTGTGTGTGTGTGTATGTGTGTGTGTGTGTGTATAAGGGAGAGACAGAGACATAGAGAAAGACAGAAAGACTGACAGAGACTGAGACAAACAGACAGAAACAGAGACAGACAGACAGAGGGGAGGAAGATATATATGTAGGGAGAAATATGCTTATGTGTGAAATATGTAGGGGGAAGTGTACATTTAGGTAAAGAAGAGGGGTATTTTTGTTTGGGAGAGGAAGATACAAGGGGAGTGATGAAAACAGATTCTGAGTCTGTGTTAGAAGAAACTGCATGTGAGTGGTGGTGGGAAAGGGCAAAGAGTATGGGTGTCTTTAGGGAAAAAATTTCCACAGAGAGAATATATGTTTTTATGTATGTTGTATATATGTGTGGGCGTATCTTACTCCCAGTTGTATCATGCTTTTAAAAATGTTGTGCAGATTGAAGTAGTGTCCCTGGAGGTACCCAAACAAAAGCTGGACAGTTCCTTAACAATACTATATATAAGAAATGATATAGCCAGATAGTAGTGGATAGAATGTCACATTCCTGAAGTCAGGAGGACCTGAATACAAATCTAGCCTCAGACACTTTTTTTGCTATGCAACTCTAGGCAAGTCATATAATTTGTTTGCTCCAGCTTCTTCATCTGTAAAAACAACAGCTAGAATTTAAATTGCTCTGCACAATTGACAAAATTGGCTTTGTAAATATCTTATTTTTATCCTTTTCACAACTCTGGAAGGTGGTGGGTTCTATTATTATCCCCAATTTGCTGATGAGAAAACTGAGGCAGGCATAAGTTTATAACAGCACCTACTTCCCAAAGTTGTTGAAAAGATAAAATGAGCTATTTATAAAGCACTCCTACTCAAAGCACTACATAAATGCTATTTATTATTATTATTTATATATTAGAAAGGAAGTTGGATGATAAATGACCTTTCAAGTTTTTTCCAGTTTTGATATTCTATGAGTCTATAATTCTGTGACTGTTAATTGCTCAGCAGTTAATATTTTACAAAATCACAGCCTTGGAATGATGTTTAGAAGTCTAGACTGTACCTAGACAAGGACTCCCTCTCCAACATTCCCAACTATTAGTCTCCCAAGGCCCTGCTTGAATATTTATCATGATCATCACCATCATTACCAATTGGGGTTAAGGGATGACCAGGGTCACACTGCTAGAAGGTGTCTGAGGTCAGATTTTGGGTCAGGTTTTCCTGATTCCAGGGTCAATGCTCTGTCTACTGTGCCATCTAGTTGCTCCTCACCTTCCCTGTTTGAATCTTTTTAATAAGAACCAGTATGAAGTATATATTAGAAAATTATATTTGACTTGGTGTTCAGACGTGAGTTCAAATTCTACTGTCTATATCTACTTATTCTCTGACCTTGGGCAAGCCACTTTATTTCTCTGAATCTTAGATTTCTCACCTATAATACAGGTATAATGAAAATTGTACTACTTAAGTTGATCACAGGTCAAATGAGATAATGAAAGGATGTAATATGTTTTTCCAACTTGGAAGAGTTATCTAAATGTCAGCTATTATTAGTGTCAGGAAGTTCACTCACTTCTGTTGCAGCTCATTTTATTAAATAGGCATATAGATTTGTAGCTAGCAGGAATTCAGAGGCTGTCTGATTTAGACCCCTAATTTTATAATTTAGAAAATTTAAGCTCAGATAGATGTAATGATAGTCATAGGCAGGATTTGAACTCAATCTTTTTACTCCTGTACTGAGCTACAAAGCTTTTCACCTTCAATCTCCATTTTAGTCCCTCTATTTTAGGAAGCAATAGCAAGCCCATAATGTGGAAATTAATGAACTTGAGAATCTTTGGCAGTCATCTAGCTTTAATAAATAAGTAAACTATTAATAATCATAAATGATTTAATAAGGAAATAATGAAATGATTAATTATTTAAATTTAATTTTACACTTAATATTTTGGCAGGTTTTCTCAACTGTCAAGTACCATCCTGGGTTATTTTGTTGCCTTCCCAGGTGTTCAGCAGCTGCAAGCCAATGTTTTAAGCTATAACAAAAGATAAATTATTTAATTAAAGGAACTACTAAGCTATTGGAAGCCAACGATGATCTATTCCCAGGTATCTACCAAAGTCCAACACTAAACCCTAAAGGAGAAGGGAAGGCAAAACAATAAGCATTTAGATAACACCGAGTGTTGGGGTGCTAGATAAGGGATATCCCATTTACTTTACAAATAGTTTCTCATTTGATTTTCAAAACAAGCCTAGAAAACATATGTTATTATTATCTCCATTTTTCAGTTGAGAAAACTGAGGCAGACAGTGGTCAAATGACTTGTTCAGAGTCACAGAGCTAGTATCTTAAGACTGAATTTGAACTCAGGGCTATGTACAGCAGTCTATCCCCTGAGCCACCTAGATGCCTCTTAGAATATGAAAGACAATTATTTTAGGTTTGTTGAATCAATAAATGAATGGCTAAATGAATAAATGAATACCCAACTAAATAATGAAAAATATTAAGAAACTGAAGATCAAAGAATATTCTTTCACTTATTTTATGCTTTATTATTTTTTTCTCTTTTTGATTCATTTCTTTTTTCACAACTATGACTGATGTGGAAATATGTATAAACTAAATCAAATTACCTACCCTCTTTAGAAGAGAGGAGGGAGAGAAAAAATTTGGAATTCAAAATATTGTAAAATTGAATACTAAAAATTTTTTGTAATGTATCTGGGGAGAAATGAAATACTATTATATTGAAAAAATATTAAGAAACTTGGGGCACATTGTAAATGAACAGAAAGAGGAAATGGAGTTTGAGAAATATATCACAAACCTTGTACAAAGGCATGATAAAATGATGATTCAGTTATTCAGGTATCTGCTTGAGTCCTCACTCTACCAAGAACATATTAGGTAATGATTTCTTGCCTTGTTTGATGATAATTTAATCTTTCAAAATGTAGAGGAATACACCAAGGGTATTCTGCTTTTGGTTCTTACTACCATGGTCACTGAGGTAGAAATTAAGGGAAACTTGGAGGGAAGTGCTTTCTCCATCCTGAAATTTGTGATAGAAAAGGTTAGGAAATCTGGGCTTAGTGTAACATATATGCACGATTTTGGGAAAGTAGACTTCACTAAGTTCAGGGGGAGATTGTTATAGTATCCCATGAAGTAACAGGCTTCAGGGAAAATCATCTCAAAAGATAGGCAAAAGAATGACATTCTGAAGGCATAAGGAGAAAACAAGTCCCATTTAGGGGAAAAAAAAAAAAACTGGGATTAGTGAACACAGAAGCAGTTCATCAACCAGCCTAAATTTTTTTTAAAAAGTAAGGTACAGAAAATGGTACTAAGTCCGGGTAACAGAAGATGAATAAAGAGGGAAGCACAGCCCTATAAAAATAGTGTAGGAATGCCAAAGCTCAGAATGAGTTAAAGGTGGTGGAGAAAATATAAAGGCAACAAAAAGGATTTTTGTTTCAGTGACACTGGAAGGAAAGAAAGGAGATCATAGAAGAGATAGGACATTTTCCTTGAGGTGGATAACTGACAACAATGAAAAGAGTCACTTGATTCTCATTTCATTTTTTTTTTTTTTGCACCAGAAATGACAAAGCTAAGTGGCTAATAGGATACATGGGATAAGGAAGGAAATCATTTGAGGGTACCTAATTGTTCTTTAAAAGGAACATGAAGTTTCACAAGTTCATAACATATGAAAATTGAATTAAGGATCTGAGCATGCTTAGAATAGAGTATTTCTTTGGCCCCATTGAGCAGAAACAGGAATAACATAAAAAACACTGCAAAAAAAGCAACTTTAGGCTTCACATAAGGAAAAATTTCCTAACAATTAAAATTAATCAATAGGAATGAGTTGCTGTGGGAAGTGATGGATATCTTTTCTAGGAGGTCTTCAGAAAGAGTTTGGATACTACTTGATGACAATGTTAGAGTGAGGTTTCCTTCTATCTAAGATGTACTTGTGGAACACTTTTTGATTTGTTCTAGCTGACACTGAAATTTGCTAAATTGATTAAAAAATCCTTATCAAAAAGGAGGAGACATGAATTTAAATATTACAATTGTTAAAAACCAATATGGATTGAACTACATGGGCCCTAAAATCTCTTCCTCCAACTCTGAGATTCTATGATTTTCTGACCCTCAAACCTGTGCTCTTTCCACATCATGATGTGGATTTTCCTATCATTCTTGAATAACTTTTACTTCTAGGTCACCCACTGCAAAACTTAGATACCCACTGCTTTCAGCAGTGGCAAAAATGAGATACATTTGGTCAATTCCCTGTCCTCCAATCAAGGCAAGGACTCCTTGGATGAATCACTCACAGGAAGGTAGCTGCCTCAGGGAGGCTTGCAAAAGAGGGAGGTTCTGCTAATGAGGGTGAGTGTGGCAAGTCATCTTCAGAATTGCTGCTAGATTATGTTTTGTTCTGGAGATAATTGGGATTGCAGAGATGGGACTGACCCTACTTCCTCTGGGCAGGACTCCCCAGCCCTATAAAGGGGCTCTTGCTTACACTACAGCCATCCATTGGCCATCTGGTACCTCATCTGCCTTGGAGCATCTGGTGAGTCTGACATTCTTTAGGTATAATTTTGAAGCTGGGATTTCTCTCCAAGGCTAAGGCAGAGGAGGCTGTTTGGTGGAGTGGATAGAGCCCTGGTTCACACATCAGAAATCCTGGGGTCTAATGGCTTCTAGTCCCTGCTCTGCAGCTAATTAGCTGTGGAACTTCAAGAAAGTCACTTAATCCCTTTTGGTGTGTATTTCCTCCTCCGCCAAAGGTCTTTATGGCCTACTAGTAATCTTGAAAGTGGCTTTGTATCCTGGGAGGTCAAGGAATTGCTTTTCTCCCTTTGGGTATCTCTAGTGCTTAGCATAGCACCTGGCACATGGTAGGCACTTAAATGCTTATCAATTGACTGTTCATTGTGTTTCTTTGAAATGCCACAAATGGATAATCTTATATTAAATATCTTAGATGTCCTTGTGGAACATTTTTTAATTTGTCCTAGCTGACACTGAAATTTGTTGTTGGCTGTATGGTTTGGGGTATTTAGGAAAGGGTTGTTGATGAGACTTTATAGACTTCCCATGGGAAGTCTTGAAACATGCATTACATAAGAAGTAAAGAGGCCCAGGAGAAATTTAAGAAGGGTCTTGGACTAAAGGATGTTTTGGAAGGCATTGAAGTCCCATCCTCCTTTCCAGGAGTTCAGTGGTTTGAGCAGAAGCTCCCTTTGGGCCATCAGAGTCACCCAACTGAGCACAAGCTCCTGGAACAGCTTGGGAGCCTCTGGCACTGTCTCTGTTCAGATTGTGGCCTATCTCTCCCCAGACTTTAATGAAGTCCTATGGTTGTGGTTATAATGGTAGTGTAGATTCATCCTGAATTCACCAGAATTTCACTGACTTTGGTCCTTTGCCTTTAAGATCTTATTGATATTCACAAACAATTTATAAAACCATAGTCACTGAATATTCATTTAGGAAACATTTTTTTGGCAATTATCTTAAATGTGTTAGGGACCTTCCATATTATCTGGTCCACTACCAATTCCTTCATTTTTCAGATGAGTTTACTAAGGCTCAGAAAATCTTTTCCCTCTATGGTTACTTTTCTTAGACTATGTGTGTATTTTATATATGCCAATTTACACATCTATTGTCTCTCCATTGTAAACTCTTTGAGAGCATGGCAAATATTTGTCTTTCTTTGGATTTCCAGTGCTTAGCAAAGTGCCTAGTACACAATAAGAGCTTCCTCAATGCCTCTTGATTGATAGATTCAGGCAGATATGTTCTACATTTCCAGATCAATGTTTCTTCCTTTAACCTACATATCCAACCTTATAATTTTAAAGAAGGGAAAACAGATCCAGAGAAGTGGAAGAAATTGCTTACTGTTTCCAAGGGATACTTGTGGTATTTGTGATCATCATTATCATCAATATTTAGAAAATCGATAGAGAATAGAGAGAGAAATTGGCTAGAGGGAGCAAGGAGTAGATGAGTATTGAAAGGGCAAAGCAAAGGAACTCCATTAAAATTGGGATAATGATAATAAAAATCCCCCAAACACCTATAATTTCATCAGTCTGAAGAGATTTTCCTCCTACCTTTTCATGCCTTAATCCATGATCTTAATGGGTTTCCATGGCTTCCAGAATTTATCACTAATTGATAAGATTAAGCTTAACCTGGTAGGTCATATACAAATCATGAATTGCTTTTCCTAAATAAGAATCCCTTCCAGCTAGGAAGGATCTGCTAGAACTTGCACTACACATTTTAGATATTGTGACTCCAGGGTAACTTTTCTGTGATGACACATCAGGGGAAGGATGTGAGGGGAGAAATTATGGCATTAGCTCACTTTATAGCATTTTTCAGTTTATATGGACATTTTCTCATATATAGCAGGATCATGAAGTAAGTAAATAAATAGGGTGATATTATACTTGCTTTGAAGATGGAAAAACCAAGTCTAAGAAAAATTAAATGACTCACAAAGCATACAGCTAGAGAATGTCAGACCCAGGATTTGAATTTAAGATTTCTGACTACCACTCAAATGGCATTTGAAACCTTAACATTCAGCCTGAGATTTCTAAGATCATACTTAGTTCAATAAAAGGATTCAGACCATCCTACTCATAAAAGTACTTGACTGAACACTGCCTTCTATTTGTTTCAGATTCACTGAGATACAGGAAAGATGTCTTACCAATATCAGTGCAAACAGCCTTGCCAAGCTCCTCCCAAGTGCCCACAGCCTTGCCAGCCCAAGTGCCCACAGCCTTGCCAGCCCAAGTGCCCAGAGCCATGTCCTCCCAAGTGCCCACAGCCTTGCCAGCCCAAATGCCCAGAGCCATGTCCTCCCAAGTGCCCACAGCCTTGCCAGCCCAA
>JAJPUD010000661.1:371396-384692 GCA_023553655.1 Myrmecobius fasciatus
TGCCCAGAGCCATGTCCTCCCAAGTGCCCACAGCCTTGCCAGCCCAAGTGCCCTGAGCCTTGTCCTCCTAAATGCCCAGAGCCATGTCTTCTTAAGTGCCCTGAGCCATGTCCACCACAGCAGTGCCAGCAGAAATGCCCCCAATGCCCTCCACCCTGTCAACAGCAGTACCCACCTAAAAGAAAGTAACAGTGCCTAATGCTGGCAACACCATGAAATAGGGAAGTTGAGTAATCCTATGCATATCTGGGCTCCTACTCCACTTCTGAATCTCCAAGTTTCTCTGCCTTTATTCTTCCCTCAAAGAAAAGTCAAGGAGAAGAGTTTTTGTTCTTAAAACCTCTGACTCACTCCCATCTCCATACCTCCTGAGACGAGAGACTTCAGAGAAAAGACTTACCTACTTTACACTGGACTTCCTTCCTGGAACCTCAATGGAAGGACAACCCTAAAAGAACAGATTCCCTGGTCCCTTGCCACTACATTGAGCTCTTTGTACTGTAATGTGGATGGTGATTTTCATTTCTTGAGCCTTTGTAATTGTTCTTCTACTGATTCAAATAAAATATATGTTTCATGGTGATACTTCAGTTGCTTTTCTCCTTTCTTTCCAGTCCTCACCCCCAATTTTTCAAGTGGTGTCAGATATATGTTTTCCATCCCTATTTCATGCTTGATGTAGGCTCTCTCAATGAGAATAACAGGATCTTTTTTGTTTGTGCATAAGCTTCTTGGCTTATATCCCTTATGATATCATTTATTTCTGGCAAAGACACTCTGAGCAAGGTAGGGTTGGCAAAAATGTTATCTTCATTTTCTTACTGATAAAACTCAGGTGCTATGAGATTGTATGACTTGATCAAAATCACATAGCATGCAAGGATGCTAATTTATCTTTTTTTGTTGGTATCCAGTGGTCTTTTATGACACTATTCTTCCCTAAAAGAACTTGATTTTTATTTACCCTCACCTTTTTTAGTTTCATATACACATACATATACATATACACATATAAATCTATCTATCTATCTATCTAATCTGAAGGAGGCATAGTCCTATAAGAATAATGGAGTTGAAGATGATAAAGGAAATATAAGGCAACAAAAAAGTTTTTGTTTTGGTGAAACTGGAAGAAAAAAAAAGGGAATAGATGGAATAATGATAACTGACGATTGAATCACTCAATTCTTATTTCATTTCTTTTTTCCTGCTAAGGAAAATGGCCTTTCCTGCAGAACTGACAAAGTGAAGTGGCTAATAGGAGTTGATACTTAAGGTAAAGAAGGAAATAATTTGAGAAGCACCTGTTGCTCTTGAAGAGGACCACCAAGAGGGTGAAGATTCTTAAGTCTATGACATATGAGGATTGAATCAAGGACATGAGCATGTTCAGTATGAAGAATCTCTTTGGTCCCATTGGGCAGAAACAGAGGCAACACAAAAGGTCAACCACAAAAGAAGTGGTAAAAGAGCACATTTAGAGAAAGTGGTTCCTATGGAATGATTTACTAGAAAATTCTCCAGATAAATCTATAGTAGCAAGGAAGAATATGCCAGGAGTTGAGAGGAAGTACTATTAAAAATAAAACATAGTCCCTGTCCTAAAGGAGATTATTTGAGTTCATTTGAGTGTGAGACAACCTGGTGATATACTAATTATCACATTTTCAATTCTTTTATCAGACAGATTTGAATCATATCCATTTATTAGAGAAAACATTACATAAAAGGTCACACAGGAAGCTCTCAAACTTATTCTTCCCCATCAGAAAAAGTTCCCTAACCCTCACTTATGGCTAGTAAATTCATTGAACTCTTTCTTTCTTCAGAGTTATGGTCAAAATCTCTTGCTGAGTCTTCTCGAATCTAGAGATAAACACATTCTTCCTTTTTACGGGTCTTACCATAGTGGTGCCAGGTAAATTGCCTTGAACATTTGATAAGTTTCAAGAAAATTTTGCCATACAGTGTTGGGAGAGAGACTAGAAATGATGACTCTTGCCCTTCATTATTGCAGTCATGACAATGGTCTCTCCTGTCCCACCACCCCTGCCTTCAAACTTTACAAGAATAGGAGAGAGTACTAAGTCCACAATGGAGAAATCACCTTTCTTTAGTTTGGGAAAGGTCACCAAAGAAGGCATCATGATACCATTTTTTCCTGGGCTTTGATTTATGAATAGCATTATAAAGGTCAGATATTGGAGTGGAGAGGGGTAATGGAAAAGCTTTAAGCATGTGGAAAAACATGATAAAAAGCAGATAGGTAGGAAAAACCTGGAGTGAACTCTCTCATAGTTTGTATCTGGACAATGTATTATTAGCAGTGACATTGCTGTTTGGATAAAGGAGTGATATGGAGAAGAATCCCTGCTGGAGAGAGACATTACCAAAAACAATCCCCTTTGCAGCCAACATTGGTGGGTGATATGGACATCCAGTCTGGGATCTTTATTTCTACATCATAGGATCCAGAAATCAGAGGGAATAGCCTTATGGAATCATGTTTAGGGAATGATATGAAGCTGAAATAGTCTGTGTACCTTCCTAGGAAAATTGAATTTCTCTGTCATGAGATACTATCATCCAAGCCCCCGAACTTCTTTCCCTCTCATATTTCTAATTTCCAATATTCTTTTCTCAAGATCTGAGTATTTGCAAAACTAGATGGGAGAAAAAGAGACAAAAATAAAATGGTCCCTTCCCTCAAGGAACATGGTACAATCAGTTGGACTGATTGCCAAACCTTGCCCATTATACTTTTCCAATAACACTAATGGCTGTTGCTACTGTGAACTTTTCCAAACTTGACCTCTACATGCATGTCAAAAATTTTGATAAAGCACTCCTTAAACTACTTCCTAAGTGCTTCCCCTATCCCATTTCTATTTTGATTTGAGAATCAAAACCAAATGGACACTATCAAGATCTCTAGAAAGAACATGTAAAAGGCTTGTTCCATTTTTCAACTTTGTGATTTCTCAGACCACAAATCCCCTACCCAGTACCATCCCACAAAATGCATTGTTTCTCCTATTAGAAAATAAGCTCCTGGAGAGCAGAGACTGTATTGTTTTATATATGCACTTCTAGATTTAGGTGTAGTATTTGACATTTATTAAGAGTTTTAAAATTCTATTTATTCTTTCATTATTAATTCATAATTCTTGAATCCATCCTTTCTTACCCATTCCTCTCCCAATCAATCAAATTTTGCCATTGACCGCTTCATTTTTGTGTCATAGCAGTACTTATTTATTGGTCTTAATACTCAATACTCAATAAATTTCTGATCTTGTTCCAATCCAATCTCCTTGTTGACTTTATGGCCAGAGGAGTCTTGTTATGTATTACGCTTATTTAAAAATTAATTTGTTAGTAAATTATTTATTACATTTTAAATTCTGTCTCCCTTACTCCCTCCCTCTTCCCATTGTGTTAGTTATCATTTAAAACAGATCTATAAATATATTTAAAATAATATTATGCATACTTCTGTTTATCAGTTCTTTCTCTGAAAATGGATAGCATCTTCCTTCATAGATCATTTGTAGTTGATTTGAATATTTGTAATTTTCAGAATAACTTGTTTGTTCACAATTATTTTTCAAATAATATTGCTATTACTGTATATCACATTCTCTTGATTCTGCTTATTTCACTCTTCATTATTTCATGCAAGTCTTTCCATGTTTTTCTAAATCAACCTGCTTACCATTTCTTACTGCATGGTAGTATTCTATCACAATCATATGCTACAATTTGTGTAGTCATTCCTTAATTCATGGATATCCCATATCCCATTAATTTCCAGTTCTTTTCTACCACAAAGAAAACTGCTGTAAGTATTTTAGAGTATAGGTTATTTTTATTTTTCTTTGATAACCTTCTATCATTTTAACCAATGTGAAATGTGTGAGATGATATCTTAAAGTTGTATTTCTCTAATCAATAATGACTTAGAGCAGTTCCAGATAGTTTTGATAATTATGGTCTTATAACATTGTTTAAGATCTGATAGTGTTATCAGATCAGATCAGATAGTTAGTCTTTCTTTTTCAGTAATTACTTTGATATTCTTGATCTTTTGTTCTTTCAAATGAATTTTATTATTTTTCTTCTAGCTCAGCAAAATTTTTTTTGGTAATTCAATTGGGATGACATTGAATAAGTAGATTAAGTAGAATTGTCATTTTTATTATATTGGCTCTGCTCACCCATGAACAATTAATATTTATTTCTCCAGTTATTTAAATCTGACAATTTGTATAAAAAGTACCTTTTCTGCATCTATTGACATAATTGTATCATTTTTGTCATGCTTATTATTAATATAATCAATTATGTTGATAGTTTTCCTTATGTTAAACCATTCCTGCATTCATGATATAAATCCCACTTACTCATCATGTATAATCTTTGTGATATATTCTTGTAATCTCCTACTATTTTATTTAAAATTTTTGCATCTATATTCATGGTCTATAATTCTCTCTCTGTTTTTGTTCTTCCTGGTTTAAATATCAGCATCATATTTGTTTCATAAAAGGAGTTTGCTAGAACTCCTTCTTTGCCTATTATTCCAAATAAAATTTCTTTTTCTAAAATAGGTTTATTTAGATATTCGATTTACTCTTCTATTTATTTAAGCAGGTAATATTTTTGTAAATATTCTTTCATTTCCCTTAAACTGTTAAATTTATTGGCACATGATTGGGAAAAATAATTCCTAATAATTGTTTTGATTTCATTGTTATTAATGATATGTTTGCCTTTTCATTTTGATTCTATTAATTTGATCTCCTTTTTCTCATCTTCTTCCTTCTGCTCCTCTTTTCTCCTATTAATCAGTGGTTTTCATTTTATGATTGAATTTATTCCATTCACATTCAAAGTTATAATTACAAGTTATGTATTTCCCTTCATCCTATTTTCATTACTATTTATCCTTCTCTCCCTCTCTTTTTATGCTTTCCTTTCTCAAATGTCTAATTGACTTCTAACCACTGTCTCCCTAATCTGCATCCCTTCTAAGAATCCCTCCCTAATCTCTCCTCTTACCCTTCCATTCCTTAATCTACCCAACCTTTTAGGAGTCTATTTTTTTTTAATAAAGCTTTTTATTTGCAAAACATATGAGTGACCTTTCAACATTGACCTTTGCTAGAAAACTTTTTTTTCCCCAAGCTTTTCCTTTCCCTCCCCCCGCCCCCCACCCCTAGATGACAGGTAATCTAATACATACTAGATAGGATAAATTATATGACAAGTACAATACATGTATACATATCTATACAGTTATCTTACTGCACAAGAAACATCAGATCTAGAAAGAGAAGGAGAAAAAAGACAACCTAAGAAGGAAAACAGAATGCATGGAAATATTCACAGAAAGCGTTAAAATGCTGTGTTGTGGTTCACTCTCAGTTCCCACAGGCCTCTCTCTGGATGTATATGACTATCTTCATCGCAGCACAACTGGTTTGAATCACATCATTGTTGAAGAGAACCATGTCCATCAAAATTGATCATCGTATAGTCTTGTTGCTGTGTATAATGTTCTCCTGGTTCTGCTGATTTCACTCAGCATCAGTTCATGCAAGTCTCTCCAATCCTCTCTGAAATCCTCCTGTTGGTCATTTCTTACAGAACAATAATATTCCATAACATTCATATACCATAATTTATTCAGCCATTCTCCAATTGATGGGCATCTTTTCAATTTCCAGTTTCTTGCCACTACAAAAAGGGCTGCCACAAACATTTTTGCACATGTGGGTCCCTTTCCCTCCTTCAAAATCTCTTTGGGATATAGGCCCAGTAGAAACACTGCTGGGTCAAAGGGTATGCACTGTTTGATAACTCTTTGAGCATAGCTCCAAATTGCTCTCCAGAATGGTTGGATCCGTTCACAGTTCCACCAACAATGTATCAGTGTCCCAGTTTTCCCACATCCGCTAGGAGTCTATTTCTTATCATCTGTATTTAAGAATCCCTCCCTTATCTTTTCCCCTTATCCTCCTATTTCTAGATCTACACAGCTTTTCTTATTCTTTTTCTGATTCTTATTCTATTCTCACCCTCCTGTTTCTCTGTACTTTAAGAAAACTTTTATACCCTTATAGATATATATATTATCCTCTCTTTAATCCCATTTTGATGAGAATAATTTTCTAGTACTAGCAACTCTTCACCCCCTTCTGCCTTCATAGAAGAAGTTCTTAAATTCACACCTCTTTTGTAAGAGAAAATTACCTCTTCATGACCAATTTTATTTACTATGATCATCCCATTATACTCAACTCAATCCTAAATCTTCTATCTATGCTTGTTCAAACTGCCTTAAACATTTCAACATTTTAAACTACCTTTCAAACATTCATAAAAGTTAGATAATGTTTTCTTATGTAAGAAGTAAATATTTTGACTTTGTTAAATCCTTTATAATTATTCTTTACTATTTATCTTTTTATGTTTTTCTCAAATCTAGCAAGTCAAATTTTCCATTTAGTTCTCATCTTTCCTTCATTAATACCTGAAGGTTCTTTAACTTATTAAATATTCATTTTTCCCATTCAGAATTATACACAGCTTTTTTGGGTGAGTTGTTTTTGGTTGCAAGTCCAGCTTCTTTGCTTTTCAGAATATAATGTTCCATGTCATTTGATCTTTTAATGTAGAAGCTGCTAAATCTTGTGTTATTCTGATTGTAGCTCTGCAGTATTTGGATTTTTTCCTTAGTTGCAGTAATATTTTCTCCTTGACTTAGGAGCTTCAAAACTTAAGCTATGACATTCCTTTGACTTCCCATATAGGGATCTCTTTCAGATGATTTATGGATCTTTTTTTCCTATTTCTACTTTGCCCTTTCTAAAAAATTTCAGAGAAATTTTCCTTTATAGTTGCTAGCAATATAGTATATAGACTTTCTTTTTGATCATAACTTTCAGGTAGTTCAACAATTTTTATATTGTCTCTCCTTGATTTGTTTCCCAAAACAGATGTTTCCCATTATCTTTTTTTTTCTTTCATTTGATTTTGTCTTATTATCTTGGTATCTTACAAAGTCATTAGCTTCTCCTTGCCCAATTTCTAATTTTTAAAGTTATTTTCTTCTCTAAATTTTTGGCTATTGTTTTCCAGTTGGTGGACTTTCTTTTCATGATTTTCTTGCATTACTAATCTTGTCCTAATTTTCCTCAACTTTTCTTATTTGATTTTTAAAGTTCTTTCTAAGCTCTTCTGAAAACTCTTTTGAATTTGTGACCATTTTGCTTTTCTTATTTTGAGATAGAAGTAGCTATTTTAACTTCAATATCTTTTGAGTTTGAAGTCAGACTTTCTCTGCCACCAAAGTAGCTATTGATGGTTGGATTATTTTTCTTTTATTTACTCATTTTTAGGGACTTGTTCCTTGTCTGTTAACTTTTTGCTAAAGTCTGGCTCTAGTCCCAAATGTGGGTAATAATTACTCGAACTTTAGGTTTTTTTTACTGTTGTTTTCTGAGCTCTCTCTGGGGGGTTGACTTCAGGTACTCCTCTCTGCCCCTATGACAAGGGTCCCTAGCAACATTGTGACTGCAAATGCTCTTACTCCCTGTGGTATCATCTGCAGGAGCAAGCTTTAGCTCATTCCCTCGCTTAGAAGGAAAACTAGGGACTCTGCCCATAGTGAATGCATTCACTGGAGTTTGCCTGCTATCCCTCTAATGAACTGTTAGATCCCCACATTCTAAGTGAGGTGAAAGTTCCAGAAGCTGAAGCTGTTACCCTAACACACTTGCCCCCAAGGATTATCATTTGTTGATTCAGTGGTTTCTGCCTAGAGATATTTGCATTTCAATCAGGCCAACAACCACTCTGGGAAACTGGGTTTTTCCCAACATTTTCCCGAACTGTCTTAGGGGACAACTGCTTTACCCCATCTTTTAATTATTTCTGACACTAGTTCTTCACTTTGAGGCATTATTTTATATTGCTTGTGGGGTAATTTTAGAAGAGCCAGGCAACTTTCTGTCTTATCCTGTCATTTTCCAAGAATTTTGCTCCCTTTGTGTTATTCTAATTATATCTTTTCTCCACTCAAAAATTTTCGAAAGATATCTATTTCCTACTAAATTCTGTAAAAATTTATTAGCCTACTATTCAAAGTATCATCAGTGCTTCAACCTCCTTCAAATCTTATCTCATAATCTTCTCTCTACGTATTTCATCGACTTGCCAAACTAGTATAAATATGTTTTCCCATATTTGTCATTTTTCACCTTTATATATATACTTGCTCACACCATCTATAATGCATGGAATGGTTCCATCCCTACTGTCAAAATCTTTTTCTGTTTCAGGACAAAGCTCAGATGGTACCTCCACTACCAACCCTATTGCATTTTCTTCAGCATATTCTGTTTTAAGTAAATCTTATTGGTATACACATCTTGTTTCCTTTTTGCTGTGAGATGCATGAGGGTAGAGAATGTTTCTTTGTAAATCTTTTGTTTCCCTCTCATTGTCTAACACAGTTAATGACATAAGCTTCAGTATTTGACTTCAACAATATTTAACTTTGTTATTTTGGGCACTCCTTTACTTTATACAGATTGTAACCCATCTGTACCTTAGTTGATAGACTTTGAGAGCTGACATGGCAGAAGCATTCATTAACCAGCTGCAAAGCTGATGATCAACATATATGGCATACAGCAGACATTTATAGCTTTAACCCAAACTTACCACGTTGGAATTGGAAGGACCTTTAGAGGTCATATAGTCAAAATACCCAATGCAGAATCTTTTCTAAAGAACCCAACAATTAATGGTCATACAATATCTTTTTAAACACTTCCAGTGAGAGGAAACTCAATTGAGTTCTCTTAATACTGGTGCCTTCCTTCTATTAATCATTTCCAGGTTATTTTATAAATATCTTGTTTTTATATATTGTTTGCAAGTTATCTATCTTATTAGATTGTAAGATCCCTAAGAGGGGGCCCTATTTTTTATTTTTCTTTTGATCATAGTGCTAGACAAGTTGCAAATTCTTTTGATAGACTCAAGGCAGGAAATCAATAGTATTGTTGAATTGTTGTCATTATTGGATTTTTTTTCTTCCATGAAGTTGAAATCTGTCTTTTTGTATCTTGATCTATTTTTCTTTGTCCTACCCTCTGGAAACCAAATGATTCAAAGAATCAGTCTTTTACATGATACCCCCTCAAAGGTTGAGACTAATCTTCATGACCTCTCTGTCTTTTCCAGGGCAAACATTCCTATTTTTTTAACCATTCCTCATAGGAAATGATTTGGAGTTTTTTTGGCCTTCATATTAATGTATTTCAGCCTCTCAATATCTTTCCTAAGATGTGCCTAGAAACAGTGCAAAATCCTTCACATGTAGCCTGCAATCAAGGTAGTGTAGAGTTGAATTATTATCTTCCTCACTGTGGGTACTGCATTTTTATTAGTGTGGTTCATGATGTGAACTATTGTTAGAAATATACTCTTGACAATGAAAATCAGATATCGAGGAAAATATATTAAAGAAGAATCTTAAGGAATCGTCTTAATGTTTCTGGCCAGAAGGGGGCCCCACTCCTTTTTGGGAAGAGGAGGCACTGAGTACAGAAGCGGGGGAATCTTTATACTTGCTGGTGTGTTGCAGTCCCTCCCTTCAGAGAACAGATTGGTCCGTTTCATCCAGATTACAGTCTTTCTGATACGCCCACGACATGTTTCCCCTTAATATGTATAAAACATGTTTTCCCCCTCATCATACATCTCATGTTGAAAAATGGCAGAAAACTCCTCCTTTTGAGTGTGTTGTTTAACATTCAATTAGCCTACTAAGCAGGCACAGTAGTGATTTGGTCAAGTTCTGTCATTGGCTATTATCTTAAGTTTGTGGTTTTTTCAAAACCACAAGATTCCTTCTGATTGGCTGAATCTAACTGTGTCTTCCTAGCCCCCCAATTCCTTGTTTGTTCAAGACTTCTATTGATCACTTAATTGTTCTGTTATACTAACCTTCCTTAACCTCTCACATTCTGAGAACCTCTTAGTCAATGGTACTCACTAGCCCACACTACCTCAAAACTTGCAACACTGTGGAAATTCAACTTTTCAGCATTTCTCACAAAAGGTATCTCAAATACAATAAAATTCAAACCACAAGTGAAAAAGAATCCCCACTATAATCATAGCTGACAAGTAGCAATCCAGTCTCTACGATCTTGAATGAGGAGGAATCCAAGACGTCCTGAGTAATCCATTCCACTCTAATTATTAGGAAAATTTTCTTGCATCCCACTTTAATTTGCTTTTTTTGATTTCTACATCCATTCCTCTTTGTTCTTTTCTTCTGGGCCAAATAATAAATCTGGTTCCTTTCCATGTAGTTCCCCTAAGACAGGTAGCCTAAACCTTTTGATGCTCCTCTTTTTGTAAGCCAAATTTCCCAATTCATTTACCTGATTTTCATATCCCATAGTCTCAATAATCCTTACCAACCTGGTGCCCTTTCTCTGGATGATATTTACATTGCTGATATCTTTCCTAGTAGAGTTGTGTACTAAACCCACTACTCCAGATTTAGTTCAACTAGATCACTATACAATGGAATGAGCACCTCAACCTTGAAAGATTTCCTCTCTTTTTCAAAATAATATTTTATTTTTACAAACACATGCAAAAATAGTTTTCAACATTCACTTTTGCAAAACCTTATGTTCCAAATTTTTCTTCCCCCTCCCTCCCTAAAATAGCAAGCAATCTGAAATAGGTTAAACATATACAGTTCTTCTAAACATATTTCACATTTGTTGTCATGCACAAGAAAAATCAGCTCAAAAGAGAAAAAAACACATAAGAAAGAAAAAAACCAAGCAAACAAACAACAATAAAAATTAAAAATATTGTGTTTTGATCCACTTTCAGTCTCCATGGTTCTCTTTCTGGATGCAGATGATACTTTCCATCCCAAGTCTATCGGAATTGCCTTGAATCATCTCATTGTTGAAAAGAGCCAAACTCACCACAGCTGAGTATCACATAATATTGTTATTACTGGGTACAACGTTCTCTCTTTTTTTTTGCTCACTTCACTTAGATTAGTTTATTTAAGTCTTTCCAAGTTTTTCTGAAGCTTTTGTCTCAATACCTAATAATAACAAAACAGTTTGGGGCTTCTGTGTCACACTATGGATTACATAAAGCCCAAAGTCTACCAACATCCTGCAAATTCCTTTCAAACAAATGGCTTTGGAATCATGTCTCACACATTTTATTTGCATAGTTTTTTTAATCCTAAAAGCAAGACTCTGCCTTGATGCCTATTATATTTCATGTGTGTTACATTCAGCTCAGTTTTCTAGTGTGACAAGTTGTTTTTCAATTTTGATTTCTTTCCAATATTGCATTTCTCCCTACTAGCTTTGTATCACTTGCATAGTTGATACAATAAGAGATCTATGTATTTAATTGAATCAATGATAAAAATATTGAACAGCATAGATCTTTAGGGTTCTCCATTGGACTCATCTTTCCAAGATGACATTGAACCATTGGCAATTATATTTTGAATTTAAAGAATTTGAATTCCATTACACTAGTTCTGAATTCACCTAAATGCATTATTATCTAATCCTCAAGTCTTATTTGGTCCATAAGGGTAATATTAAACTCTGTCAAATCAATTTGAGCTTTATCTATAAGGTTGTTATGATTTACCAATTGGCCAAAGTTTTCTGAAAACAGAAAATTAAGTTATTCTAGGATGGTTCTATTTTTCCTTGTTGACTGACATTTCTTTTTTCTGGATTTTTAGTGCTCATCTCTTTATTTCTCTGTTCTGAAGTTAGTAAGTAACATGCTTTATTATCAGTGCCCAGGAATCACAGTTTTCCATGATCTTTTAAACATATTGAATCTGCCGGGTCTTTCTGTATCTGAGGATGTAAGTCAGTTGAGTCAGGTTACTTGCATTCATCAAGGTTAGCTAGTTGTCCTTTTACTAGCTCTCCATTTGACTTAGGGGTTTTCTAGTGAAAATTGTGCTGAGAAATTAAGAAATTGGGAACATAAGAGAAGAAATTATTTCAATCAAAGTCATATAGAAAATGAGTGGTAGCTAGATGATATAATAGATAGAACGCTGGACCTGGAGTCGGGAAAATTCCTCTTCCTTAATTCAAATCTGGCCTCGGACACTTAGAAGATTTATAACCCTAGACAAGTAACTTAACCCTGTTTGCTTCAGTTTCTTCATCTGTAAAATTAAAAAGAATTAGGAAACCACTTTAGTATGTTTGCCAAGAAAATTCCAGAGTCCTAAATAGTCAGATACAACTGAAAAATGACTGAACAAATATAGACAATAAATGGCATATTAGATTCGATCTCAGGTCTAAATGTAATGTAATTCTTAATTTGATTAATTCTTCAATTCATTTCATTTGGGGGTCAGCTTCCTTCAATTCAATAAATAATGTCAAAAGTTCTTAACAAGGATTAAGCCATCTAGTTGTGAATTTCTGTTTTAATATTTACTACCAGAATTTCTGTGAACAAATTGGTTAAACTCTTTGGATCTACTTTCTCATCTGTTTAAAAAAATGAGATCTCACTGGATGATTTTTAAGGTCCCCATTGTCTTTACATCCCATGGTAAAGGCACAGAATTCTAGATCAGATGAGGGAGAGATCTCTTATAGAGGGAACAGTAAAAGAAAAACTAAGAGCCAATTGGATAAGGACTTCGGACATTAATTTGCCTATGATTTAAGGAGGCCAGTGTTGTTGTTCATTCTCAAAATGGATGCAAATGATTTCACTACATTGGGGTCAAGGTACAGTATGTCTGACTGTGCCTGATTAGACCAAAATGTACTTGCAAGGCTCTACCACAGGGAGGCAGTAAGAAAAAACTGAATGTTTGTGATGATGAGTGGATGTGGCACAAACTGGTCCTGGAAGAGAAAGTTCATTTTGCAATGAATGAGCTTTGCAAACAGTATTGGCACAAACTAAAATACTACTTCGATTTTAGGACAGCAATTAGAGCTAACTGAGAGATCCCATGCTAATTGTGGAACTTTATTCAGAATTGGCACCTTTAGGAGAAGAATGAAAGAGCTTGGTGGGTTGAATATGTAGGTAATGTCAAAACTGGAGAGCAGCACAGGATGTTAGGTGATACACTGAAGAATTAAGAACACTATCAATGGTGTGTGTGTGTGTGAGAGAGAGAGAGAGAGAAAGAGAGAGAGAGAGAGAGAGAGAGAGAGAGAGAGAGAGAGAGAGAGA
>JAJPUD010000661.1:384702-406201 GCA_023553655.1 Myrmecobius fasciatus
AGAGAGAGAGAGAGAGAGAGAGAGAGAGAGAGAGAGAGAGAGAGAGAGAGAGAAGGAGGGAGAGAGAGAAGAAGAGACAGACAGAGGCAGAGAGACAAAAACAGAGACAGAGGGACAAAAGCAGAGAAGGAGGGAAGAAAGGAGAAGGAGGGCGGGAGGAAAGAATGAAGGGAGGGAGAGAAAAAGGAGGAGGAAGGGAGTGGGGGAGAAATATGAAGAGAAATGGGAAAAATATCCAACAGGGATTCAACATAGAGAAAGCAGAAAAGGGCCAACTACATCTCACTACCAAGCTTTCTTTCTGAAACCTTGGAGGAAAGGCAGCTTTTAAAGATCAAATTCTATGGTCACCTGATACAACAATGACTCTCCTCTGTACTTAGTGCTACAATTTGCAAAGGGGTTTCCATCCTTGGGTCTTTGTACATCATCTCCCACTGGCCCAAATAAACTATCCCAAATAAACTATCCGTTTCATGGTGTGACTGGGCATGTTGTTTTCTTTTCCCTTTCTAACCCATTCCTCATTTATCAAGTGGTATCAATTCTTAATGTTTTCTATCCATGTTTAGTGGTGACCTCTAGGCCCCCTCTGATCAATAGAAATTACTGGATCAATTTTCTTTTGCATAGTACTTCTTGGCTTCCTAAGTACTTCATAGCTCTTATTATCTCACTTATTTCTGGCAAACACTTTCTGAGCTGAATAAGCCAGGATTGTCTTCTTGACTTGTATGATGAGAAAACTAAGACTTCACGAGGTTATGTGGCTTATTATTATTCCCATGTACAGTGACACAATCATTGTGTATATTTTTTTCTGGGATAGCTAACTTCACTTTGCATCAATTCACTGAAGTCTTTAAATGCTTCTCTCTACATTTTTCAGTCTTCATTTCTTATATTACAGTATTGCAGGAAACACAGGGATGCTACACCATCAGACTTTCTCTGTTGATGTATTGACTTGATTTATTTTTAGTGAAATAGAAAAATGTTATTTCTTTAGCTCCTCTACTCCCACTTGTCCCCTCATCTAAGTTACCCTGTAAAGGCTGAGATCTTTGTAATTTTGATAACTTATATGAACCCTTTTTCCCCCACCACAATCCCTAAACATCTTTTCTTATTAGATATTATATAAGTATAGGATAAATTATAATAATTTTAAAGTTAAGAAAAATCTTATCTGAAAACAGGGAGGATCCTTCAATCTTTTGTTTGCTGTTCTTATGAGGTAAAAGTTTGTGAAGTGAAATTTCTTGAGCCCTAGTTAGAAGGAACTACCCCTCAAAGAACTGCTGTTTGTTGATTCAGTGGAGCTAGCCTGGAAGTATTTATACTTCTTCATTTAGACCATTCTTCATTAGCCCCTGAAGTTCCTGTCTTTTCTGAGGTCCTTTCAAGTTGTCTTAATAGGACAACTGTTTTATCTTTTTTTTTTCTTTTGCTGCTCTACATTCATTTTGTGGAGATTTTTGGTCCATTTATGGAGGAAATCAGGAGAACCTGGAAATATCTGACCTACTTTGCCATCTCCCCAGAATCCTCCTTATCTGGGTTGAAAAGGAACAAACATGAAAATCTGGAAAGGTATAGAAATCTTCTGAACCTGTAGAAAGGTGAGAAAATGGGATGGGGGAAGGGTGGGAAAGGGACTTTTAGAAAGTGTGTATAGATTAAGTTTTAGGAGGATGGGGACAGAGAAGATAAGGAAGGAACTCTTAGAGTGAAGGAAGAGGAGAAAAGACAAGGTAACAGGAATAAGATAAAAAGAGGGGCCAAAAAGGAAAATAGTGAGTGAAAAAAGATGGGGGAAATTCACAAATTGTAAATGTAACTTTGAATGTCAATGGAATATTTTGTGGTGGCAAAGAACTGAAAATTGCAGGAATGTATTATCCATTAAGGAAATATTGAACAAGTTGTGTTATATGATTGTGATAGAAACTACTGTGCTATAAGAAATGATGAGCTCATTGATTTTAGAAAAGCATGGATACACTTGCATGAAATAATGAAGAGCATGGTAGCCATCTCTACGGAGAGAGGGAAGAAAAAAGGGAAAAAATTTATCATGATAACTTTATTATATATTTAAAATGAGTAACAATGACTTGCAATTTTATGTGCAAACATCTTTTTTATTATACTGTTATGGAAATACTTGTTTAATTCCATAAATTAAAAATAAAATAAAATTTAAAAATCTTACCCATTTGGAGCTATAAGGGCAAAATAAAAGCAACATAATTCAAACACTCAATGCAATGTCTTTTCTACAAAATTTCCAAACAATTGACCAACAATTCTTAAAAACCTTAAGTGAAAGGAAAGATAATTTGTTACTATGAATGTTAACGCTTTCTCTCTTGATTTTCTTCAATTTGTATTGTATATACCTCATTTTTACTTATTGTTTGCATATTGTTTCTCTCATTAGCTTATAAGTTCCTTGAGAACCAAGCATATCTTTTATCTTTGTTTGAATCAAAGGGTATATTACAGTGCTTAGCACATAGTAATTAATAAGAGCAAAATTGACTGACTCATGGAACAACCAATAACATTTTTAAACTGCTTTAATTATTGGGTTTTTTTTCCTTCCAATGAATTGAAATGTCTTTCTGTATTTTCCATTGATTTTTCCTGCACCTCAATTGAGTCACAGAACCATAGAATACTTTCATAGATTAGAAGCCAAATATAATTTGCTCCCTCTCTTTTCCAAGTTAAACATCCATATTTTTGGAACCATTCCTGTAGAACCTGATTTAGAATCTCATTGGACATAATTTGTTTGCCTTCATATGAAAGTGTTTCAGCTTAATAAGGTCTTTCCTAAAATGTGGAACCCAGAATTGGATAAAATATTTCAGATGTCATCTGACCAAAGCAACATAGAGATGGGCTATGTTATTCTTAGTTATGATGCTGTATTTCCACAAATTTGATTTCAATCAGTTCAGCCAGCATTTACAGAGCATGTTCTTTGTACCATATGCCAGATCCTGTGCTAATTGTCAGAGATTCAAAGACAAAGCTGAATAGTCCCTATTTTCAGGGAATTTTCATTACACCTGGAGGATTAACACTAATACTCTCCCTCCTCATTCCTGTCTCCTAGATTCCTTGGCTTCTTTCAAATGCCAGATGAAATTCTACCTGCAACAGGAATGTTAGTGCTTTCCTATATATAGTTTGTTTGTATATTGCCTGGCACATGGTAGGTATTTAATAAATGTTTATTAATTGTATAGAGTTATTTCTTGTTATGTCCCTCATTAGATTGGGCTCCTTGGGAGAAGGGCTTGTCTTTGATCTTTCAATGATATAATATATGCTTAATAATAAATGATATGTGCTTATAAAACATTGAAGAAATTTCTTGCTATTTGAGTTTTCCTTCTTACCTAGTCACCCTCCACCACCCCCACATCCTACAACCATTTGGGAATTATAGGAAACAATTGCCTAAAACTTCAGATGAGGAAAGAACAAGTTTTGCCTCTTTCTGATTCCCAGTGCTGATGCTTTGAGGTCTGTGGAGAAATCCTGACCAAAACTGTTATCCATAAATCACTTATTCCTAGCAGATGTGATTAAAAGTATGGACTATGATAGACTCATTTCATTGAGTGGAGGTATGTCTGGGTGACTCAGAGTCAGTACCCTGTCAATAAAAAGACTGTTGAAAAATGGAATCATCCTTAACTTTATATCATTACTGGGTTTATAAAGGTTTCTTCTGGTTTTCAGTCCATCATCCTATGATCATTGTCTGTCTGACAACATCCCAAAAGGCAAAACACCTTTCCAGGTAAAGCTTCAGGTTCATCTAGTTGGAATCAAAGAAATTTTAGTATAAGGTCAAGTTGAATTATCTCCAACTCAAAGGTTATAATGAGTTGTTCTTAGGCATAGAAAGCTTTAGTGGATACTGAGATGGAAGAGAGAATAGATAGAGGGGAGAAAACCTTTAAAATTTCTCAGGTAAAAAAAGAGTTGCAAGTGGAAAAAGCTTAAGAAGCCTTGGACTAGATGATTTCTTTGGTCTTTGCCAGCTCTAAATCTATGACCCTTTGCTCATAGAATCACACATTTTTAGATTTAAAATGGGGCTTCAGACATCATCAAGTTCAACCCATAAATGAGAAATCTGTACTACAAAAGACCTGGCAAATGATAATATAGTGTCTTCCTGAGAATGTCCATTGAGAGAAAATTCACAACTTCCTGAGGCAACCATTTAATTCTTTGGGATAGCTCTAATTAATAAGAAGATTTTCTTGACCCCTAACATAAATTTGCTTCTTTGTCCTTTACTCCTGAGCTATCTTAACTAAAACAAATTTCATTTCTTTTTCTTTTGATTGTCCAGTGTATCCTTGAGGAAACTGTACTGAGCCCTCTGAGATTCCTCTTCTTCATGATAATCATGGCTAGTGATTTTCCCTGATTTTTATTTGTTGTGATCTCAATACTCTGTATAACCATGGTGGTTTTGTTCTGGATACAATGTCTTTATGAAATCCTATTTCAGGTGTAGTTTGATCATGATGGTGCATAGTGAAAGGATCACCTGCTTATTTCTGGAAGTTTTAAAGTTGCATTAACTTTTGGGACTTCCATATAACACTATTGATCTAAATATACTCAGAATCCAACAAAAGACTCGGATTATTTCAGACAGTCTTCCAGGCTATGTTCTCTTTTCCCATGGGCCAGGTATCAGAAATCAGAATGAGTGCTTTTTGGGAAACATGTTTGGGAATTGATATTAAGTTGCAATAGTCTATATGCAGTACCCTCTTGGGAAAATATAATTTTTTTTCTCTTATGAGATACAAAACTCAACTTCTAAGAGAGATTACATAATTTGTTGAGATACTATATCATAGATAATGAGTTTCTTATGTTGAATTCTAACTCAGGTCTTCTTTACTCCAAATCTAGTGCTCCATTCATTATGTCACCTCAACTGCCTCATGTTGCATCAAACATATGTTAATGGACAAAAAATCACTGCCACAGAAACAATAGCATTATCATTTGTGGCATAATGCTAAAAGCACTAGTCTTGCACTTGTAGTACTTGGACTTAATTCCAATCTTTGCCACTTAGCAACTACAAACTGAGTCCCTCTGTGGATTTATTAAGTATCCACTATCTATAGGTGAAACCTTGTGCTAAATGAATCTCAAATGATCCCTGCCATAGTCATTCTTAGTAAGAGGAATGCAGCAAACAGAAAGATTTTTAATAATTTTAATAATACATTTAAAAATAATAATTTTATCATTACCTATGTTGTATTATATTTTAAAAAATATTTCCCAATTATATTTTAACTTATTTAAAGGTGCATTGGAGAATACTATTTTCTCCACTTTGCTAATGCAGTGGATGTGAGGCATTTTAATTTGATAGTTTTGCTGTCAAAAACTATTTTTTGTATTCTAACAATGTGAATAAAAGAAAGAGTTCACTTTTATGTAGCACTACTTGACTTGCCAGGTCCTTTATATCCCATAGTATCCCATTCATTCCAGTGATCTACTCTATAGGATGGACAAGGCTAATTTATTATCTTCATTTATTTTATAATAAAACTGAGAGATTGTGAGGTTTTAAACATTATCAAAGGTCACAGAGAAAGTAAGCAGTTGGTCTGGGATGGTTGAAAATTCCTTTTTGATCCTGTATTCTGCATTTTATTTTATTCTATTACTGTATTCATCATTTGTATCTCTGAATGAAGAAGCAAAAAACAAAAGAAGTAAATCAGAAGGAAATGAAAATAAGTTGTCCAGATTTCTAGGTACCCAGTGTACCAAGGAAACTAGAAACATGAAGTCCTGGATACTTGGTGACAATGATAAAGGGAAGAAAATGCTTCTGGAGAGGGACAATTCCTACATCTTGGGATGTCCTCCTTTTTTCCCACAAAAGCTTTAGGAGTCAAAGAGATTTGATAGAGACAAGAGACTAGCAGAGATCACAATACTTTTCTAGTCCCTGCAACAACTAGAAGACAATGGGGGAACTGGATGGGGATTACTAAGAATGAAAAATATCACCTTTACAATCAGAGGACTTAGTTTTGAATCCCAGCTCTACTACTTGTTAACTGTATAAGACTGAGGTAGGCTTTGGGCCTCAATTTACTCATGTGAAAAATAAGGATATTGGACTAGATGTTGACTTCTATCTTTAAATCCTTTGATTACAATATAGAGTTTAGGAAACCATAATTATGACCCATTTTCCTTTTAGACTTGGATAAAAGACCCCTCTTTGGAGATACTAAGAAAGACAATTGTCAAACAAAATTCAATAGTAAGACAGAAAATAATCATTGGATAGAAAAGGATCAGGATTTGCATCACAAATTAACTACTTAGCCACTAGAAGACTTTGAAGAAATCATATAACTCATAGTGCCTCAGTTTTCTTGTCAAACCAATGAAGGAAATAAAGGACAGGACAAGCCCTTTCCACATCACTGGGTCATTTTTTGGAATAAATGAGATTAGTATTAGAAACATTTGGGAAGCCAAGAAGTATTATACAAAAGTGAACTGATCCTGTTATTCCCATTGATAGAGATTCCCATTGATCAAGTCATGAAATGGAAATAGAAAATACTCATCAGGACAGATCTCAAACCACCTGAAAAATTGGAGGTGAGCACTAGGAAGGCAGGAGAAAAACAACTTAGGTGTCACCAAGAAATATACATACTGTTTAAGTCAGTGGGAGAAGAGTTACAAGGATTCAGGGAATGGAAATCACCACCCAGGTTACAGCTCAGAGAGCTCATGCAATGGCAGAGGGCCAGGGAGTCTGTTCTTTTAGGGTCTTCCTTCCATTGAAGTTCCAGGAAATCCATTGTAAAATAGGTTGGTCCTTTCTCTGCAGTCTCTAGTCCCAGGAGGTATGAAGATGAGAGTAAGGGGGAGGTCTTATTTCTGAAAGGACTGCAGCTCTAAGAACAAAAACTCTTCTTGACTTTCCTTTCAGGGAAGAAAAAAGGCAGAGAAGCTTGGAGATTCAGAGATAGGGAGTAGGAGCCTAGATATTAACAAAATTGTTCAAGGTATTTGTTTCATGATGTTGTCAGCATTAGGCACTGCTACTTCCTCTTGGGTGGATGCTGCTACTGGCAGGATGGAGGACATGGAGAACATTTTTGATGGCACTGCTGTGGTGAGTGTGCCCCAGAGTAGTTGGGAATACATGACTCAGAGCACTTGGGAGGGCATGGCTCAGGGCACAGGGAAGGCATGATTCAGGGCACTTGGGAAGGCATGACTTGAGGCAGTTGGGAGGACATGGTCAGGGTATTTGGGAGAGCAAATTCTGGGTCTGACAATCACTAGTCCTATGATTTGTTCAGATCATTTAACTGTCCTGAGACTTGGCTTTTCCATCTCCAAAACAGGGATCATCTCACTGCCCCAGTGATCCTAAGCTTAGGATCACTAACATCTTTTCTGATTCCCTCAGAGCCCCAGAAATTTCTCATCTTCAGGAGTTAGGTGAAAGCTTATAGCCCATTGGATTTGATAATCCTTTGTGGATGAGAGAAAGTTCCTGACAGAAGAACAATTCCAATAGACTTGGGATACAAAATGCCATTTGCATCCAAAGAGAGAACTATGAAGCCTGAATATGGATCAAAGAATAGTATTTTCATCTTTTTTGTTGCTGTTGTTTGCTTGCTCTTTCTTGTGTTTTCTTCCTTTTGGTCTGATTTTTCTTGCACAACATGACAAATATGGAAATATGTTTAAAAGCATTATACATGTATAACCTATATCAGATTGCTTGCTATCTTGGGAAGACAGTGGAGGGAAGGAGAAAAAATTTGGAACAGTCTTAAAAAAATGAATGTTGAAAACCATCTTGACATGTATTTAGAAAATAAAATGCCATTGAGGAAAAAAATACATGTCACCTTTCTAGGAGATCAGGTGGTGATAGGGTCTCTCTAAACACCCAAACATACCTCCACTCAGTGAGGCAATCCTTTCAAATTCCATAATTTTCATCATATCTCCTAGGGATCAGTGACTTGTGGGTGACTCAGTATTTTCCATGGTTTTTCCACAGACCCAGAAGCATCAGTCTTAAAAATCAGAAAGAGGAAATATTTTTCTGCATCCTAAATTTTTAAGCAGTTGGACTCTGCCACATGCACATAGATTTGAAAGGAAATGAATAAAACAGATACAAATCCTTGATTGGGAGAGGAGGGAAACAGCAGAAAAAAAATGCTTCTTGTTGCTCCCAAGGTAAAACACAAATTCTTCATCCTGTTTAACACCTTTCATGATCTTATATCATAGTACTCCACAACTTGCATTCTCCATTATAATCATGCAACTCTGCTACCTGTACCCTATGCACTATATTCCACCTCTGATGCCTAAACCTTTGGTTAAGCAATACCTGATTAGAATATACTCTCTCCTCACTTTTTCTCCATAGGCTTCTCAGCTTCCTCTTTAAAAAAAAGCTCAAATGCCAATCTAAGCACCAAGATTTTTTTGATATCCCCCAATTAGTATTCCTCATGAAATCCCTTTGTATTTCTTACTTACTTATTTGTCAGTTAGTAAATCCACAAATATTTATTAAGCATCTACAATGTGGAGTCACTGTGCTAAAATCTGGGTATAGAAAGAAAGGTTAAAGATAGTCCCTTCTGTTAAGGAGCTCACAATTTAATGAGGGAGACAACAGGAAACCATGTACCAACCATATCCAGAATAAATTAGAAATAATAAACAGAGGAAAGGCACTAGAATTAATTCTAAAAAGGATTTAATGAGTTCTTTGTCAAAGATGAGATTTTAGCTGGCACTCTCAGGGAAGCCAGGAGATGGGGATGAAATTGGAGAGCACTGGTGTTTATCCTCCAAGTGTAACAAAAGCTTGCTGAAACAAATCTGCTTTTGTCATTATATCCTCAATATTGGGCATATGGCACAGAGAACATGCTTAGTAAATGCTTGCTGAATTGATTGGAACTGAGTCCTGGGCCCCATTAATAGGAGTACAGTGTCCATAATGAAGAAGAAAATAACCCATCTCTACACCACCTTGTTCAGACATCTGAAGTGTTTTGTCCAGTTCTTGGGCCGATATTTTAGGAAAACTATTGTTAATTGAAATTCTTTCATGTGAAGAAAAAAAAAGACTCTAAATCATATCCTATGAAGATATGCTTCAGGAATCAAGAGGAATCATTTTAAGATTAAATAACTTATCTTGTAAAAGAGAGAGAAAGGGCAAAATAACTGACTTCTGATCTGAGAGGAAATAACATAGAAAAATTAATCTATGATCCACTGGATTTCCAGAGGACTGGACTACTCCTCTGACTGAAAGATATAGAGAAACAGATTTTGACTCAAACACCCACCCCCCATACACACACAGACACAAAATCCCAATAATTAGAGCTGTCCATATGTCAGTCAACAAGCATTTATTAAGTGCTGGCTATACATAGACACTGTGTGATAAGTCTTGGGGATTCAAATAAAAGTAAAAGATATGTTTCTCAAGGAGTTTACAATCCAATTGGGAAAGCAATATAAGAACAATATGCAAAACATGATATATACAAATAAATTAGAGATAATCGAGAGAGATAACACATTCAGAGTGACATGCTGTGTTACTAGAGTTGTTCAAATAAAGATTCTTTGGCAACTACTTCAAGTCTGCAGAAAAGATGCTGCATTGAGTGCTTGGACTAAATGATTCCTCAATCCCAGTTCCATATAACCACTTAATAGCCAGATTAGCACTTTAGCATATGTGTATTTATCTCAAAGATATAGCAAAAAATAAAATTTATCTTAACATCGGGAAAGGGATATAACCTTCTCCCCGTTTTATACTACCTCAGGCTACTTGGAAATGCATTTAGAACTTAAAGGAGACAAACAAAATAGACTAAAACTGAACCTTTTTTCTCAGGGCCACAGCTCATAAAAGGAGTGGCTCTTACACCATGATTTGCTCAGTGTCCAAACTTGGGGTGATCAGAAATTTTATCTCCTGGATACTTCCAGAGAACAAAAAAGTCACTTTTGTTCTAGCTAAGCAACCAATAGAAAGTGGCTACCCCAATCATATAAGGAACAGAGAATGGTTTCTCTTAGAAGTAGTAATTTCCTCCAAGTTCACCTTCATTTTAGGTGATCTGAGTGTGGGTCCAAGCTCAGTTACATAATGAGTTTAGAAAATAGGAATGGGAATAAATATTACTTAGAAAATATTGCCATGATCTAGAAAAGACATGGTAAAAGCTTGAGCAGTAGCAATAAGAATAAAAAGAATGAATGTATAACATTTATTAGCCTCTTCCTAAATGCCAAGTTATATACTAAGCTATAAAGAAACAAATAAAAATAAACATTATGCCTACCTGCAAGGCACTTGCATCCTAATGGATGAAACAAGACATTTACTAGTGGGGGCAGCTAGGTGGTGTAGTGATAGAGCACCAGCCCTGAAGTCAGGAAGACCTGAGTTTAAATCTGGTCTCAGACACTTAACATTCCCTAGCTGTGGGACCCTGGGCAAGTCACTTAACCTCAATTGCCTCAACAAAAAGCAAAAAGAAATATTTATTAGTGGTCAGGAAAAAGAGTTATGGTACAGTAAGTTACAAAGAGGAAGAACAAAATATAATCCATTTGTGGGAATTGAGTAAACTCACAGACTCGATCTCATGACAATTCTAGATCTAGTTCAATTCCCTTTTTATGCAATAATGGGTCTTGTCTAATTTTTGTCATGTGAGAAAACTTTATTCAATTATGAAAATTGTGAGAAAAATTACATTGCATTGTTTGAACCTAGCCCTGCATGATCTGGAAGCTGGACTATTTCTGCTTGTTCACTCCACATTATGCATTTTATAGAGATAGTAGTTGTTTTGACTTGGTTTTGGTTGTCAGAATAAGACAAATCAAAAAGAAGAGAAATACTTGGGCAGTGGAAGAAACAGTACATGGTCCCAAGGAGTGCTCAACCAAGAGGCTTGACTCCTCCCAACCTTGTTCTATAATGATCTAATTTAGAGGCTTTTCCAAAAGCAAGAATTCTTGATGCTGTTGCAGAAGCTGAATGGACAGGACTTGACAACTGATTGAAGTGATTATAAAATGCTAACTCAATGAGGAAAATTATCATCCTTTGTTGTTTTTGTATTTCTCATATCTAGCAAAGAACCTTGCATATACTCAGCCCCTAAAATATTTTGGATATTAAGAGTATGGAAATGCTGGGTCATAAAACTCAATATACTCTTCACCTCTTCAATACAATTTCTGAGTCTGTATCTCAAAGAGATCAAAGGAAAAGAACATATATGTATTAAAATATTCATAGCAGTTCTTTTTGTGGTGACAAAGAATTGGAAATTGAAGGTATACCCAACAATTGGGGAGTTGAAAAATTTATGGCATATAATTGTGATGGGTTATTAATTTATGCTGTAAGAAATGATGAAGGAGAGAGTTTTAGAAAAACCTGACAAGATCTATATGAATTTATGCAGAGTGAAGTAAGCATACTAGGAAATCATTGTATATAGTAATAGCAATATTGTAATGATGGCTGGCTGTAGAAGACCTGGTTACTCTAATCAAGGCAATGATCCAAGACTACACTTCTATTCATATGAATTTTCCCATCTCATCCGAAGTCCTCATATTTGTTATTTCCTACAGTACACGAATATATTATATTCATGTATTGTAGTTTGTCTAATCATTTCCTAATTCAAAGTTTCTTAGACAGTAGGTCACAACTCCATATGGTCTCTAGTAACTGAATGTAGGGGTCACAAAATGATGATTTATTATCATAAATGTTTTGTTTGTATACCTATTTTATATATCTAAATACATGGGGTTATGTAAACATTTCTTGGGCAAAAGGGGGTCATAAGTGGAAAAAGTTTAAGAAGCCCTGACTTAATTGATAGATGTTCATATTCTACTTATTTTTGTTTGGGCTACTTCTAGAATATACTGTCTTCCCTGACACTAGGAGACTTAGTGGTTAAAGTCTAACCTCTTTTCATTTAGAAACTGTGTGAAATCAAAAAAATACTTCAGAGATCTATCTGTTTAAGATGATCTGTCTTGGAAACTGAGTATTGGGATAATGACAAAATCTGGCAACTAGGTAGGGATGGATATTTGGCTAGGAAATTGTTTAAACACTTCTAACCAGAGAGCTTTGGGAGAAAATCTGAGGGAAATTTTAAAATTTGATTTATTGATTTGATAAGCATTTATTTTTATCATATGCTTGTGTTAGTTATGGTCTTGTGTTTTAACTAAATAGGCTTTCTCAAGAGTGGATAACTGAAACTGAAAGTTTATGAAATACTTTCCTTTTTCTCTGCCTTTTTAAAATAAGTATTTCTTCAGCTCAGTCTTTTGAATTTTTTTTGTCTTCCTTTTCTGTCTATTTTGAATTTTTATTCTTTAGTTAGGATAAGATAGCATGTTATTTTAAGATGTGAAAAGGCATGTAAAAAGGACAGAAGAAAGGAAAACCCTGAAATGAGTGTTCTTATGGTCTATGATTGGACAGTATAACCTTCTGAGCAAGAATTATACAGGATGAGAAGGCATTGAAAAGTAATGATCAAGAGGAAATCTCAGATTAGAGGTCTCATTACCCTCCTACTGGCAGTTTATCCATCTTATACTCATTGAGTCTTTTAGACAGCCTTGAAGGTAACCAATTTTTCCATTAGATTTTGAAATAATGGTAATCAGGATTTCTGAAAGGGAAAGACCAGTCACATAGCTGCCAAATATCTATAGAAGTATGGTTTTTACTATTTTTTTTTAGTTTTGGGATTTTTTTTCTAGTAAATTTATTTATTTTTAATACACATTGCTTTATGAATCATGTTGGGAAAGAAAAATCAGAACAAAAGGGAAAAATCATGGGAAAGATTAAAAAAAAGAAGTGAACATAGCAGGTGTTGATTTACATTCAGTCTCCTTAGTTCTTTTCCTGGATACAGATAGCATTTTCTGTCCAAAGTCTATTGGTATTATTTTGGATCACTGAACTATTGAGAAAAACCAAGCCTTCCATAGTTGATCATCACATATTCTTGCTGTTATTGTGTACAATGTATTCCTAGTTCTGCTAAAAGCATAATTATAGTAAGAAAAAATACCTGGAAATAGAGTAGGTGCTTATCCATTAGAGAATGACTAAATACATTTTGGGAGATAAATATAATATTGTGCTATAAGAAATAAAGACTGCAAAGAATACAGAGAAGCATACAAAGACTTACATGAACTGATGTAAAGTGAAGTAATCCAAACTAGAAAAACAGATATAAACATAATTATACTCATATAAATATAAATGGGGAGAACAATAAGGTTGTGTGACCTTGAACAAACCATAATACCTCATGATGTAAATATTTTCCTCAGACAAAATCAAGATAATGATCCCAGTTTGCTCACCTCAAAAGGCTTTTGTAAAATACAAATCTGAAAATAAAGGAATATAAAATATAAATAAAGGGATTCAAAGGAATTGGGAAGCCAAGAAGTGCTATACAAAAGGGAACTAATCTGTTATTCACTATGATAGAAGGGAACCTATATCTATCTTATCATTAAACTTGCAAGGAAAATACTACTCTGGATAAGTGGAGCCAAGCTGGTGGAGAGCAGATATGACTTTCTGTGACCTCCTCTGACCTTCTCTCAAACCAATAATAGATTAAGCCTCTAAACTGGTTTTTGAGTCACAGAACCCACAAATATTTGGAGTACAGCACATTTCCACAAGAAGCTACCTTGGAAGAACTTCAGAACAGGTCTGGGGGATAGTCTGCTAAGCCCAGACAGCAGCACAGAGAGCCTAGGGCAAGGAGCTGGGGTGAGGAGTCAGTGTTGTGTCTTGCATGCACCTAGGAATTTTCTGTGAGTTTCTTAGGCTACTCTGTCCTGGTTGCAAGTGGGTGAACAAGCAGATTTGCTACAAAAGGCAAATTGTAAACCACTGAACCCAGAAGACCTGGGGACCTAGCCTTGATTACCCAGCACTGGAAATGAATTAGCAGAACTGCTTCAGGGCAAACTAAAGCATCTGTTGCTCCTTTGTGCTTAAAAAAATGAGCAAAAAAACCTAAAAAGAACTCTCACCATAGACAGCTTTTATGGAAAGAGAGAAGAATAGACTTCAAATCCTGTGGTTCGTAAAGAAAAATCAGCTCCAGATGAAGCCCCAAAGGTAGATATGAGGTGGTTTCCATTTCACAAGGCTTTCTGGGAAGATTTCATAAAGGATCTTAAAAGAAAGTTAGAAGAAAAATGGGGAAAGGAATTGAGATCTTTGTAAGAAGGGATGGAAAAAGCATAAAACTTCCTACAAAATAGATTCGATGAAATGGAAAAAGCATATAACTTCTTACAAAATAGATATGAAAAAGATACCAATTCATTGAAAAAACAGATTTTGTGAAATGGGAAAAAAAGCAATTAAAAAAACAATTGAATTGCCCAAATATAAAAGGAGCTAAAAAATGTAACTGAAGAAAATAATACAATAAAAATGAGAATTGAAAAAGATGGAAGTGAATGAATAATAATACTTCAAGAATCAATAAAACAAAACCAAAAAAATTAAAAAATAGAAGAAAAAAATACCTCCTAGGAAAAACAACTGACCAGGAAAATAGAATTAGGAGAGACAATCTAAAAATTATTGGACTTCTTCAAAGTTATGATGAAAAAAAGAATCTAGACGTTATCTTATAGGAAATCATAAAGGAAAACTGCCATGATGTCTTAAAATTAGAAGGTAAAATAGCCATTGAAAGAATTCACCAATCATTTCCTCAAAGAGACCCCAAAATTAAAACTCTAAGGAATATGGTGGCTAAATTTCAGAACTATTGCACCAAGGAAATGATATTTCAAGAAACCAGAAAGAAACAATTTAAATACCAAGGAGCAACAATCAGGATACCCAGGACCTATCAGCTTCCATCTTAAAGGACTGAAGGGCCTGGAATCTGATATTCCAAAAGGCTAAGGAATTTGGATAACAGCCAAGAATAAGCTATCCAGCTAAAATGAGCATTATCTTTCAGAGAAGATGGACATTAAATAATATAAGTGAATTTCATCTATTTCTGATGAAAAGACAGAACTGAACACAACATTTGATCTCCAAACAGAACGCAAGAGAAGCATAAAAAAGTAAAAAGGAAAGAACTCTTGAAAACTATATTTTCTGTTATGGGTATACCTACAGTATACCCATATATAATTTGATTTTATTATGATAACATGAAAAAGAAACTAGAGATGGAAAGGGGTTTGTATTGGAAAAAGAGGGGAAAGGAGGTAAAATAAGGGAAATTACATCTCATGAAGAGGCAGAGAAGATGCATTATAATTGAAGGAAAGAAGGGAGGGGGATGAGCATTGTGTGAATCTTACTCTCATCAGATTTAGCTCAAAGAGAGAATATTAGACATACTTGACATCACAAAGAAACTTGCCTCACCTTATAGGAGAGTAGGAGGGGAAAGGGGAAAAGAAAGGGGAAGACTAATAAAAGGGAAAACAGAAGTAGTAGGGGAAAGGTGTAAGAAAGGGGGGCTTTAAAGGGAAGAGCTGTTTGAGAGAGGTGGTCATCAGAAGCAAAATACTGGGGAGGAGGGAAGGGAGAAAGGAAAGATAAAAGCATAATTTAGGATAAATAAGATGGAAGGGAATACAGAATTAGTTATTTTTAACTCTGAATGTGAATAGGATGAACTCTCCCATAAAACAGAAGTGGATTGCAGACTGGATTAAAAGCCAGAATCCTACAATATGTTGTTTGCAAAAAGCACATTTAAAGCAGAGTTATATATACAGAGTGAAGGTAAAGGGCTGGAGCAGAATTTATTATGCTTCAGGTGAAGTAAAAAAAAAAGCAACGGGTAGCAATCCTGATCTCAGATTAAGTAAAAAAAAAAGGTATATGTAATTAAAAGAGATAAGGAAGGAAACTATATATTTCTAAAGGGTAGGTACCATAGATAATGAAGCAAAATCATTGCTAAACATATATGCACCAAGTGGTATAGCATCAAAATTCCTAGAGGAGAAGTTAAAAGAGATGCAAGAAGAAATAGACAGCAAAACTGTATTAGTGAGGGACCTCAACCTTTCTCTCTCAGAACTGGATAACTCAAAACACAAAATAAATAAGAAAGAAGTTAAGTAAACAGAATGTTAGAAAAGTTCGGTATGATAGGTCTTTGGAGAAAATTGAATAGAGACAGAAAGGAGTTTACTTTTTTCTTTATGATTCATGAAACCTTTACAAAAATTGACCATGTATCAGGGTATAAAAAGCTCAAAATCAAATGCAGACAGGCAGAAATAATAAATGCATCTTTTTCAGTTCATGATGTAATAAAAATCACATGCAATAAAAGGTTAAGAGAAAATAGATCAAAAATTAATTGGAAATTAAATAATCTAATCCTAAAGAAAATGGGTGAAACAACAAATCATAGACACAATCAATAACTTCATCCAAGAGAATGACAACAGTGGGACAACATATCAAAATTTGTGGGATGCAGCCAAAATGGTTATTAGGAGAAATTTTATATTTCTAGATGTTTACTTGCATAGAATAGAGAAAGAAAAGATCAATGAACTGGACTAACAACTAAAAAAGTTAGAAAAAGAATAAATTAAAAACCCTTTCTGAAAATAAAAGGGGAAATTAATAAAATTGAAAATAAAAAGACTATTGAATTAATAAATAAAACAAAAATTGGTTTTATGAAGAAATCATCAAAACAGATAAACCTTTATTAATTTGATTAGAAAAAGTAAAGAGGAAAATCAAATTGTTAGTCTCAAAAATGAAAAGGGAGAGCTTTCCACCAATGAAATTAGAACAATAATTAGGAGTTATTTTGCCCAACTATATGCCAATAAATTTGATAATCTAAGTGAAATGGAGCAATATCTATAAAAATATAGATTGCCCAGGTTAACAGAAAAGGAAATAAATTATTTAAATAGTCCCATTTTAGAAAAAGAAATAGAACAAGCTATAATCAACTCCCTAAGAAAAAATCTCCAGGACCAGACAATTTACATATGAATTCTACCAAACATTTAAAGAACAATTAATTCTAATACTGTATAAACTATTAGAAAAAATAGGGAAAGAAGGAGCCCTACCAAATTCCTTTTATGACACAGATATGGTGCTGATAGCTAAACCAGGTAGGATGAAAACAGAGAAAGAAAATTATAGACCAATTTCCCTAATGAATATTGATGCAAAAATCTTAAATAAAATACTAGTAATGAGATTACAGAAAGTCATCCCCAGGATAATACACTATGACCAACTAGGATTTATACCAGGAATGCAGGGCTGGTTCAATATTAGGAAAACTATCAGCATAATCAATTATATTAATAACCAAACTAATAAAAATCACATGATTATCTCAATAGATGCAGAAAAAGCATTTGATATCATCCAACACCCATTTCTATTAAAAACACTAAAGAGTACAGGAATAAATGGATTTAAAAAAAATTGATCAGTAGCATCTATTTAAAACCATAAGCAAGCATCATATGTAATGGGGACAAACTAGAACCATTCCCAATAAGATCAGGAGTGAAACAAGGTTCCCCACTATCACCATTACTATTCAATATTGTATTAGAAATGTTAACTTTGGCAATAAGAGAAGAAAATAAATTAAAGGAATTAAAGTAGGTAATAAGGAAATCAAATTATCACTCTTTGCAGATGATGTGATGGTATACTTAGAAAACCCTAGAGAATCACCTAAAAAAACTACAGAAACAATTCACAACTTTTGCAAAGTTTCAGGATACAAAATAAATTCACATCAATCATCAGTATTTTTATATAATACCAACAAAGTCCAGCAGCAAGAGATACAAAAAGAAATTCCATACAAAATAACTGTCGATAGTATAAAATATTTGGGAATCTATCTGCCAAGGAAAAGTCAGGAACTAGATGAACACAACTACAAAACATTTTCCACACAAATAAAGTCAGATCTAATCAGTTGGAAAAATATCAAGTGCTCTTGTATAGGCCGAGTGAATATAGTAAAATGAAATACTACCTAATTAATGTACTATGTACTAATTTAGAACCATACCAATCAAACTCCCAAAAAATTATTTTACAGACCTAGAAGAAATTATAACAAAGCTCATCTGGGAGAAAAATAAGATCAAGAATTTCAAGGGAATTATTTTTTTTTTGAAAAAAAAATTTATTAAAGCTTTTTATTTGCAAAACATATGCATGGGTAATTTTTCAAACCTTATGTTCCAAATTTTTCTCTTCTTCCCCCCACCCTCTCTCCTAGATGGCAGGTAGTCCAATACATGTTAATTATGTTAAAATATGTGACAAATCCAATATATGTATACATATTTATGCAGTTATCTTGCTGTAAAAGAAAAATTGGATCTACAAGAAAAAAAATCTGAGAAGGAAAACATAATGCAAGCAAACATCAACAGAAAGCGTGAAAATGCTATGTTGTGGTCCACACTCAGATCCCACAGGCCTCTCCCTGGGTGTATATGGCTTTCTTCATCATTGAACAACTGGAAATGGTTTGAAACATCTCATTGTTGAAGAGAGTCACGTCCATCAGAATTGATCATCGTATAATCTTTTTGTTGCTGTGTATAATGATCTCCTGGTTCTGCTCATTTCACTCAACATCAGTTTATGCAAGTCTCTCCAGGCCTTTGTGAAATCATCCTGCTGGTCTTTCTGACAGAACAATAATATGCCATGATATTCATATACCATAATTTATTCAGCCATTCTCCAATTGATGGGCATCCATCCAGTTTCCAATTTCTATCCACTACAAAAAGGGCTGCCACAAACATTTTTTGCACAGGTGAATCCCTTTCCCTCATTTAAGATTTCTTTGGGATATAGGCCCAATAGAAACACTGCTGAGTCAAAGGGTATGTACAGTTTGATAACTTTTTGAGCATAGTTCCAAATTGCTCTCCAGAATGGTTGGATCCGTTCACAGTTCCACCAACAATGTATCAGTGTCTCAGTTTTCCCACATCCTCTCCAACATTTGTCATTATCTTTTCCTGTCATCTTAGCCAATCTGACAGGTGTGTAGTGGTATCTCAGATTTGTCTTAATTTGCATTTCTCTGATCAATAGTGATATGGAGCATTTTTAATATGACTATTTCTAGTCATTTCTAGAAACTATTTCTAGTTTCAATTTCTTCATCTGAAAATTGTCTGTTCATATCCTTTGACCATTTATTGATTGGAGAGTGGCTTGAATTCATTTCAAGGGAATTAATGGAAAAAAAGCCAATGAAGGTGGCCTACTTGTGCCAGACCTAAAACTATATTATAAAGCAGTGGTCATCAAAACCATTTGGTACTGACTAAGAAATAAGAGTAGTCGATCAGTGGAATAGGTTAGGATCAAAGGACAAAATAATCAATAGCTATAGCAATCTAGTGTTTGACAAACCCAAAGCTGCCAGCTTTTGGGATAAGAACTTACTATTTGATAAAAACTGCTGAGAAAACTGGAAATTAGTATGGAAGAAACTAGACATTGACCTACATCTAATACCACATACCAAGATAAGGTTGAAATGGGTTCATGTTTCAGACATAAAGAGTGATATTATAAGCAAATTAGAAGAACATAGAATAGTTTACCTTTCAGATCTATGGAGAAGGAAGGAATTTGTTTCCAAAGAAGAACTGGAATTCATAATTTTGATAATAGATAATTTTGATTATATTAAGTTAAAAAGTTTTTTTTGTACAAACAAAACTAATGCAGACAAGATTAAAAGGGAAGCAATAAATTGGGAAAACATTTTTACATTTAAGGGTTCTGATAAATGCTTCATTTCTAAAATATATAGAGAATTAACTCAAATTTATTCAAATTCAAGCCATTCTCCAATTGATAAATGGTCAAAGGATATGAATAGACAATTTTCAGATGAAGAAATTAAAAAGGAGGAAGAAGAACCCACATGTACAAAAATGTTTGTGGTAGTCCTTTTCATAGTGGCAAGAAACTAGAAACTGAGTGGATGCTCATCAGCTGGAAAATGACTAAGTTATGGTGTATGAATATTATGGAATATTATTGTTCTATAAGAAATGATCAGGAGGATGATTTTAGAGAGGCCTGGAGAGACTTACACGAACTGATGTGAAATGAAATGAACAGAACCAGGAGATCATTGTACATGGCAACATCAATATTATATGAAAATCAACTCTGATGAATGTGATTCTTTCCAACAATAAGATGATTGATGCCAGTTCCAATGATCTTGTGATGAAGCAAGCCATCTACAGGAGTGTGGGAACTGAATGTGTATCACAACATAATGTTCTTATTCTTTTTGATGTTGTTCACTTGCATTTTATTTTCTTACTAATTTTCTTTCCTCTTTGATCTGATTTTTCTTGTGCAACAAGAGAATTGTTTACATGAACATATTCTGATAAATATATTTACACATATCGGATTTAACATATATTTTAACATATGTAACATATAGTAGATTGCTTGCCATCTAGGGGAGGGTTGGGGAGGAGGGAAATATCTGAAACACAAGCCTATGCAAGGCTATGCATATCCATACATATGTTTTGAAAATAAAAAGCTTTAATAAAAAAATGAAAAGAAAATACTTTTTTTTTCCTTTGGCTCCAGAGCTTTCCTCCTTTTTTTTTTAAATTTTATTTTATTTGCATAACATATGTGTGGGTAATTCTTCAACAATAACCCTTACATAGCTTTCCGTTACAAATTTTCCCCCCAACTCCCCACCCCTCCCCTAGATGGCAGGATATCCACTACATGTTAATTATGTTAAAATATTGGCAAATCGAATATATGTATACATAAGGAAAATACTTTTTTAAAGTGAGCTGACATCACCTGGTAAATGAGCTTTGAGAGTTGAAAAGATAAAAGAAAGAAAAATAATTCCAATTTCATCATGAACAATATGCTTTATTTGGAGCATTGGGAACAAGGACATGGGAGATAGAAATTAATAGCAAAATTACAGAATAGAAAGCAAAAGAGAGAGGCTAGGGACCAGAAAAGGAGCAGGGAGCCAGGGATTCTTACCTCTTAGGGTTGCCTTCCTTCCAAAGTTTCAGAAAGCCAAATATTTACTAGATTGGTTCTTTTTTGGCTATCTTCCCTTGCAAGATATTGGAAGAAATGAAGGATATTGTTTCTGATATGATCATAGCTCCAAGAATAAAACCTCTTGTCTCAGGGTTTTCATTCACAGAGCATCTCACAGAGATGCTTAAACTTCCTGTGTGTAGTTATGGCAATATATGGCACTCTTACTTCCTCTTGTTTGGACACTGC
>JAJPUD010000661.1:406211-421636 GCA_023553655.1 Myrmecobius fasciatus
AGAAAGAAAATAGACAGTGTTCACAGTTAGGCAGGTTCTTCCATGGTTAAAATCTAAGCCCTCACATTGAAATAGGTCATGAGCTTAGAATGTTCTTATGCTACATTTGGGGATAGTAAAATGTGCAGTGATTGGAAAGTTGAAGTCCTGTCTTCAAACAATGAGTATGATAGGGACTAGTTATATTACTTTGAGTAAATCACTTAATATATCTGAGACTTGATTTTGCCATGACTAAAACAGGCAAAATAAGATCATCCTATTTATCCATTGAATTCATGGTTCTAATGTATGAGGAAAACTCTATATAATCTGTCAAGTGCTGTATCAATGTGAATTGATGCTACAATTCCTCTATTTCCATCATCCTCCAATATCTCATCAGAGCAGAAAAGAGTTTCTCAGGCCTCAGAATCCAAGAATGAGAAATACAAGCACTACAGATCCTTGCTAATAGGAATGACTCCTAATACAGAACAATCAATAGATAATTTGTATATCACCTCTACTTTATCATCAAGGGATAAATTGTGAAAAAGAGAACTCATAAAGATCATGTTCTAAGGCATGGACAGATTGAACAGACATCTTAGAACAATGAAACTATGGATCTTTGATGAATTTTTATTATTATTGCATTGATTCAACTGAGTTCACTTATCTTCTACCTTTACTACTTATTTATTCATTGGTTCCCCCACTTAAAATCTGTCTTCAGCTCTTAAAAAAATTAGAAAGCCTCAGCCCATGATGAAAACAACCACCACAAACATGTTATGAGACCCTTTGACAATGGATTTTATTTTCTGGAATTTCTGTTTCACTATGTATTAAATGAGGGTGTTGGTATAAAGAAGGAAACACTGGTCTGATTGGCAGAACATATAAACCTGAGTCAGTCAATCAATACCCTTCAGGAAGCACTTAATAAGTACCAATCACTTCTCTAAACTGTGGGAATAGAAAGAAAGGCAAAACAAGTACCTATGATATCAAGGAGTTCACATTCAGAGAACATGTGAAAAAATTTATATAAGGTAGACACAATGTCAATGAAATTTAATTTTAAATGGGAAGGTATGCTTCTGTGCCTCATATCCTCATATAAAAATGAGGGTGTTTTACAGCATGATTTAGAAGATTCCTCTCAACTCTGATATTACAAATAAATCATTACTGAATGAAAGCCCCATGGCTCTATAGTTCTACAAATAGTCAGTGTGAATAAATAAAAGTTTAAGGTAAGAACACCAAAGTCAGTGAAATTCTGTCTAATCCCACTAATTCCACATCTCTTTGAATATCACAAGCAAGATAATCTAATTAAATCTTAGCTTGAGTTGTGCCAAGAGATGGATAGAGAAAGTGAGAGAGAGTCCAATGTTTCCCCAGGGCCTCAACATCCCAGATCTCTGACAGACCAAGGAGGAGATTTTGCTTTGATCATTGGAGTCCTTTAAAGGAAGATAGAGAAGATTCTAACATTTTCCACAGCATCTTTTAGCTCACAGGCTTTCTAGAATTCTCCTGAGTCTTTTTTATTTTTCTGTACAAAATAAAGCTCAACCCCACACAGAGGAAAGTCAACAAAAGTCTTTGGCCAACATCCTTCAAGGATTGGCCCCAATTCTTCCTCAAAAGTTAACCGAACACATTAAAATCACTTGATCATAAGATTTAGAGTAAGAGAGAACAGGCATCTTGGAAATCATTTAATCTAATTCCCTCTTTCAAAAAGTGAAGAAACTGAGGCCAAATAAGTTGCCAAAGATCATACAGGTAAAAGGAATTGATGGAACCAGGATGTAAAATCCAGGTCTTTTATTTTTTGGTTTAGTTGTGCCCTTCCACATCTATCATAACTGCTGCTATCATAATATCCATCAGAGAATTTTAGTTTTAGAATACATCTTGGGTTTTAAGAAAATGAAGTGTTTGGAAAACATGAAATATAAAGTCAAAGTTAGAAAAGATTTTAGAAAATATATATTGCTGTCTTCCATTTATTCATGAAAAATTGAGGCTCAGAGCAAAAATGACTTTACCAATGCCACATAGCTGTCTAGCAACAGATCAAAGATTTAAATTCAGATGTCCTCATTTCTGATGGCAGTTCTTTAATCAATAATGTTCTTCTAGGTGAAAATTAAGAAAGATCAAAGCAATCACAAGGATATCTCAGATATATAATAAGAAATAATCAATATATAATATTTCATGCAATGTAAAGACCGAATTGTCCTGAAGATCACCAATAGGCCCAGAATGACCTTTTATAGAAGAGGAAACTGATATCAAATGACTGAAAATGGCATCTTTAAAATTCAATTAGTTAGAGACAGTGGAAGGACTGGAACCCAAAAACCAGGATTTCTGATTCCCAGGCCAGGGATCTGTCCACTCTACCAAACTATCTCCTCTGCCTTCCAGCTTCCAAGAGATATCCCAGCCCCAGTATTAGACCTGAAGAATCCTAGACTTACAAGTTGCACCAGCACCAATTGAGAACCAGGTGGCCAGTGAATGGCCCTTCATAGGGCTGGGTAGCCTTGCTCAGAGGAAGCAGGGACAGTTCCAAATCCTGCCATCCCAATTATCTCCTTCACACAGTGTAATTCACATGTAATTCTATTTTTTTTCATATATTTTTTTTTATTAAAGCTTTTTATTTGTATAACATATATATGGGTAGTTCCCCATCATTGATCTTTACAAAGCTTTCCATTACAAATTTTACCCCCAGTCCCCTCCCCTCCCCTAGATGGCAGGAAGTCCACTACATGTTGATAATGTTGAAATGCTTGAGAAGTTATGTAAGAAAAATCCTATCTACAAGAAAAAAAAAAGAATCAGAGAAAGGCAACACAATGCAAGCAAATGTCAATAGAGATCATGAAAATGTTACGTTGTGGTCCATATTTCATTTCCCTCTCTCTGGGTGTATATGGTTTTCTTCAGTGAACAATTGGAACTGGTTTGAGACAATTCTTTGTTGCAGAGAGCCATGTCCATCAGAATTGATCATCATGTAATACTGTTGTTGCTGTGTATGATGATCTCCTGGTTCTGCTTGTTTCACTCAGCATCAGTTCATGCAAGTCCCTCCAGGCCTCTCTGAAATCGTCCTGCTGGTCATTTCTTACAGAGCAATAATATTCCATAACATTCATATACCATAATTTATTCAGCCATTCTCCAATTGATGGGCATCCCTTCAGTTTCCAGTTTTCACATGTAATTCTAAAAATGACTTGCCCTCACAAAGCTTCATGATCATAGTGTCCCTCTTTTGAAAACCTCATTGGGGCAGTCTCCTGTCTGTGAGTGATTCATTCATCCAGAAATCTCTGCTACGACATAAAGTCACAGTCCCTGTAAGCAGAATTGATTAAATCTAATCCATTTTCCCTCCTATCTGGAGGCATTGGAGTACCTAGGGTTTTGAAGTATGTATATAGTTTATCCTTATTTTTTACTGGAAATAAAAGATAAGAAGAAGTAATAAGAAAAGTTGTTCTTTGGCATGGAAAAGTACTGATTTGGAGGATTTGGAGGAAAAGGACTTCACAGACCTTTTAGACCAACCCACATCTAACAGGAATTTCCACTAGGACATATCAATCAAATGAAAATTCTTGAAATGTTCTTTCCCAAAATCAAAGATGCTTGTTAGACATAGATCCTTTCTTTTAAAAGGACCCCAGAATGGACAAGTCATTCCCATGGTGGCCTTCATTTCCACCTCAACAACTAGATTCTCCCTGTCAATAAGACAGGAATACCTCTTGTTATTTCTTCCACTTTTCAAAAACAAAATTATCATTTTTAAAGTTAGAAAGTTATCATCTTTGTGATTTGGGCAGGATGATGAAAACTCAAAAAAATCAGAATAATTGAAGTCTTCCATTCCTATTTAATCTTGCCTTTATGTATCTTCCCATGATAATTCTATCGGATGTATTCTATGAGCATTCTCTTCAATAATGGCAGGTGACCTTGCACAGCCCTCCCTTTCTTAAATCCAATTTGCTTGCATGTCATGGCATCATCTCTCTGATGTCATGGTCCTCTTTAAGAACAAAGGGCAAACAACAAGGTAGGACATTTGGAAGCTGAAACACATTCAAATGAAATAATGCAAGACTTCAAATCCTGCCCTATAAAGATTTGACTCAGGGACCATGAGAAATGGTTTAAAAATTTGAGAGTATTTATCCTGGAATAGAGGAAGGGCATAACACCTGACTTTCAATCTGTGGGTGGTTTCATGTAGAAAACTGGTTTTATGTCCCAATGACAGGATAAATAAATGAAAGATGCAGAGAGACAAATTGTAACTCAATAGAAGAAAAAAAATCCCAATAATTTGAGCAGTCCAACAATGATATTGGTTTGCCTATCAGTCAGTCAACAAGCATTTGTTATGTGCCAGCATGTATCAAGCACTGGGGATTTAAAGAAAGGTAAAAAGGCAGAGTAAAAGACAATGAGCTTACATTCTAATGATGGAGATAACATGCAAACAATATGTAAAAATATGTATATAAAAATAAATGGGAGATACTCAAGAGATAGAAGATACTAAAACAAATTGAGTTTCCTTTTGGTGAAAGTATCCAAGTAGACAACTTTTAGTCACTTGTTTGGGGATTCTTTAAAAAAGATGTGACAATGGGTGATTGCACTTAATGGACTCCTGAGCCCAATTTCATTTAGCCTCTTCAGGTCTACTTAAAAATTTTAAAAGGAATATATATTTCAAAAGTATAGCAAAAACAATTCCCCTTAACATTAAGAAGGTATGATATCCTAGCTTCTTTAGAAAGTCTCAATCTATGAGCATTAATTAGAGGGAGAGGAAGTACAAAGTTTAATTTCATTCCTATAAAGCACAGTGTTATCAAGTTTTGAATTCAAAGGCATGCTAGGGGCTCCCATCTGTTCTAGAATCCTCCCTCTAAGACTGAGTTCCTAGGTTTGTGGACTCCACCACATGCACCTAGAACTGAATGGGACAGATGAAATAGATCGAAACCCAACTGATTTTCAGTACCACACCTCATAAAAGGGGTGTCCTTTCCCTTACACCTCACTGATTACATGGATGAATAGGAATTTCATCCCCTGGACACTGCCAGAAAGAGAGCAAGACTAATCTCATCTGGTAGTTCTGAAAGCATCCCTATTCCAGCTAAATAGACAATAGAAAATGGCTACTCCCATTCTCAAGGTAAGGGAACACAATGTTTTCTCCCAGGATCAGAAATCTCTCATTATGTGACTCCACCTGAGGCGACCTGGGTTTGGATCAAAGCTTGTTTATGTAAGTGAAGAATAGGAATACCATTTAGGAGGTAATGCTATGATCCAAAAAAGGGGGTGAAACCATAACCTAGGATGGTGACAGTAACAACAGAATGGAGGACATTGAATAAATTTTCTAAATGTCAACTAATATGTTAAGACTTAGAAATATCATTATGAAATCAAAGCATTCCATACCCACCAAAAGTTTGAATTCTGTCAAGGACCTCAAAACATTTAGAGGAGTGGTAGTCAGAGAAAAGAGAAGTGGAAAGTCACAAAGATGAAGTAAGGAATGCATTCCCTTTACAGAAGCAGAAATAGTGTTGACTTGATTTTGGTTCTCAGAATGACATAGAAATCAAGGAATGGGCAATAATTGGATAGTGGCAGGAATGGTACTTGATTTCCAGGATTACTTAGCCAAGAGACTTGGCTCCCTCCAAGTTGGGTCTTTAGTGAGTTGTTTTGGAGAACTCTCCAATAGCAAAAACTACCTTTGCAGAGGAAGAATGGAAAGGACCTAGAAAATGATGCAACTGATTGTAAAATACAAATAATTCCTTCTTTGTCCTTATATTTTTCATACCTAGCAAAGAGTCTTGCTTATACCCAACCCTTGAAATAAACACACTGAGTATTTTTGAGTAAACAACTTTTGAGATAAAAACTTATTATTTAACAAAAGCTACTGGAAAAATTGCAGAGTAGTTTGGCAGAAAATAGACCTACATACCATATATCAAAATAAGGTCAAAATGGGCATATACATATATACATATACATAAATGGCAATACTATAAGCAAATTAGAACAAGAAATAATTTACCTATAGAATCCATGGAGAAGTGAAGAATTTGTGACCAAATAAGAGATAGAACATTACAACATGTAAAATGGATCAGTCTGATTATACTGAATTAAGAACATTTTGCACAGACAAAACTAATGCAGCCAAGATTAGAACTAAAGCTGAAAGGTGGGAAACATATTTTACAAGAATTGTATGATAAAAGGTTCATTTCTCAAATACATAGAGAATGGAGTCAAATTTATAAAAATATAAGCCATTCCCCTGCTTTAAGTCACTTTTAATTAGAAAAATGCAAATTAAAACAATTAAAAAATTAGCTAACATGACAGAAAAGGAAAATGATAAATATTGGAGAAGATATGGAGAAATTGGAATATTAATACATTGTTGATGGGATTGTAAACTGATCCAACCAATCTGGAGAGCAATTTTGAAGTATGCCCAAAGAGTAATCAAACTCTGCATAACTTTGATACAGCAATATCATGTCAATCAGACTGCCCTTTAAACTGTGAGTGGCCAGAGCCTAACAGAGCAGGCTAGAGACAGGAAAATCAGGGACTAAACAGGTTTAATTAATTTAAAAATGAGAAAAATGCTTGCAAGCAGAGGCCACCTCTCTTGCAAAGGAAGTCTTAACATGTTAGGAAAGGCAGTGCTTTATAAGCATAAGTGGACTGGGTCATGATATAATCATTCTAAAGTCTTGAATAGCATTTCCCACAGCAGGCTAGTGCATGAATAATGCAGATGTTCCTGGATTCTGTGGGAACAGTTTTCAAGTTGATTGTTTCACAGTAGGGTGCAGAACCAGAGTTAGCATGGTTCACTTATTTGTTACAGGAAACAGGGATTGTGAGCATTTCAAGAGATGTGATGGATCACCTGCTTCTGGCTGCCTGGGAAATATGGGGAGTTCTCTCAGTGAACATTGGTTCACTAATCAGAGCAATACACTTTGCCAGAGGGTGAGATCATCCAGAAGGTGAAGAATTGTTATTATGTATGCCAAGGTCAGGGCATAGCTTACTTGCTGGAATTTAGCTCTGGGAAACAGAATGTCTTCAAAATGTTTTGACAACCATTGCTAGGTCTATATTCCAAAGAGATCATAAAAAGGAGGGGAAAACCTACAAGTATAAAAAATATTTATAGCAGCTCTTTTAGGAGGTGACAAAGAATTAGAAATTGAGGGAAAGCCCATCAATTGGGGAATGACTAAACAAATTGTATTATGAATGTAGTGGAATACTATTATAAGAAATGATGAGCAGTCAGATTTTAGAAAAACCTGGACTTTCATGAACTGATAGAGTGAAATGAACAGAACTGGGGAATATTGCACAAATATGATAGCAGCATTGTGTAGTGATCAAGTAGGATTGACTTAGCTCTTTTCAGCAATGCAATGATTCAAGACAATTGTTAAAGACTCATGATAAAAACTAGAAAAAGAACTAAGGAGACTGAATGTGGAACAAAAAATCCTGCTTTTACCTTTTTTGTTTTGTTCTTTCTTGTGGTTTTCCTTTTCTGATTTTGCTTTACCAACGTGACAATATGAAAATGTTAAAAATGATTGTATATGTATAACCTATGTCAGATTGCTTGCTGTCTTGGGGAGGGAGGAGGTAAGAGAGGAAGGGAGAAAAAAATGGATCAAAATTTTAGAAAAATGAATGTTGAAAACTATCTTTACATGTAGCTAGAAAAATAAAGAACTATTTAAATGGGGGAAAATCCAGAGAAAGAACTGGTAGAATCTAAAGTCAGAACAAAGCATACATTTTCAGTTTCTTTGTCTTGTGTATGTGTTTACATGTTTGTGTGTTTTCTTTTGTTCTATTTTTTCTTTTACAGCATGGATAATGTGGAAATATGTTTTGCATGATTAACATCACAAGGGATTCAGTATCAGGGTCAAATCTTTTCAAATTGTTAGGTTGTTCAGGTGAAAGAAAAAGTAGGGGAGAGATGATAGAATGTGATTTCTCTTCTTGAATTGTAGGTAGATCTGGTCATTAGATAGAAATATGGAGCAGAGGGGCAGCTAGATGGTGCAATGGATAGAGCACCAGCCCTGAAGTCAAGAGGACTTGAGTTCAAATCTGGTCTCAGACACTTAACATTCCCTAGCTGTGTGACCCTGGGCAAGTCACTTAACCTCAACTGCCTCAGCAAAAAGCAAAAAAAAAAAAAAAAAAGAAAGAAAAGAAATATGGAGCAGGATTGATTAGCAGTCATCTCTAGGTCCCCTGCAGACAAGAAAGGTCCCATACAAGAAAGGAGATGTGAGTCTAGCACACAGACACTTTGTGGAATGATATCTCTGCTACCTTTTAAGTAGAAAGAGAAAAGGGCCTATATATCTATATAGAAATATAGATTTTTCTCTTCTTCCCTCCTCTCTCCCTCTCCTTCCCTTTCTCCTTCCATCTCTCTCTCTCTCTCTCTCTCTCTCTCTCTCTCTCTCTCTTTTGCTCTCTCTGTATATGTGTGTGTGTATGTGTGTATGTGCTTATGTGTACATGCACACACATCTATCTATCTATCTATCTATCTATCTATCTATCTATCTATTTATCTATTCTTCACAGTTAGTCACAGATAAACAAATCCAAACTTTCCATCAGGGTGAAAAAAGTTTCATACACTTCTGGAAAATAATTACACATGGAAGAAAAATACTGATATGAAACAAGCTGATACTACCTTAAAATGAGCCTTGCTATTGGGGAGTTAGGAGAAAAACAACAGTTTCAGTCTCACCTTTAAATATATCCTTTATTTGGGATAGTGGAAGGGGAGATACAAGGATGAAGGGATAGAAATTACCAAGTAGTTACAAAATAGAACCCAGAGGAAAGCTAATGTAGAAGCAGGAGATCCCTGCTACTCTGGAACAATCTCTCGGGGTTGCCTTTTCTCCAAGCTTTCAGGAAGCCTAATATTCAGTAGGTTGGGACTTTCTCTGTTGTCTCCTATCCCTAGAAGTATGGGGATATTGGTGCAAATTGGGAGAGAAGCAGAATTACATTTTTTTTATTAATTGTAGCTTTAGAAGCAGACTCATTTACCAGGTATTCTATCCATGGCAAATCAAGGGCAGAGAAGTGTGGAGGATCAGAGAATGTTAGTGAGCATAAGCCTTCACAGATATGATCAAGCTCCTTGTTTCATGGTTCTGTCGCCACTTGGCACTGTTACTTCTTCTTGGTTATGCACTCCTGATGGCAAGGTGGAGGCACGCACGGCAGGCATTTCTTTTGACACAGTGGTGGTGGGCATGGTTCTTGGCACTTGGGAAAGCATGACTCTTGACATTTGGTAATGCATGGCTCTTGGCACTTAGGAATGCATGGCTCTTGGTACTTGTAAATGCATGGCTCTTGGTACTTGTAAATGCATGGCTTTTGACATGTGGGAATACCTGGTTCTGGGAAATGGAGATTGCATGGCTCTCAATGTGTGGATTGGCAAGATCGTGAGCATTTGGAAGGTTTCTGGCAAGGCTGGTTGCAATACTGATGATATTGGTAGGACATCTTTTCTAGATCTTTGTAAATCTGAAAGAAAAAAGAGTTCACAAATAGGTAGATTCTTTCATTGGGAAGAAAGCCTAAGCTTTCAAATTGAGGTAGTCATAATTTTAGTGAGTCTAACAGACACTTCCTATATGAGTTTGAATAAGTCATTGACTTATCTGACTTTTTTTCTATCCCTATAATAGGCACAATAAAATCACCTTCTTCACCTATTGAATTCATGGTTTTGTTATCAGAGGAAATATTTATATAAACTATAAATGGCAATATCAATGTGAGCTAAGCTATTATTTCTCTATTCTGATCTTCCTCCTCATCTATCAGAGCAGAAAAGTGTCCCTGAGGCTTCAAAGCTTAAGGCCAAGGAGTGAGGGCACTACCAGGTACTTCTTACTTGGCAGGGGTTCTAACAAAGAATAGATAATTTGAATGTTGCCTGTACTTTATCATTAGTTCACAAATTGTGAAGATCAGAACAACTTAAAATGACTGTGACCTAAGGCATAGATAAACACATTGGATGGAATCCTCAGACCAATGGAATTTGAGTCTTATAAGAATTCTTATTATTGTATTAATTTACTATATTTACCTGCATTCCACACTTACTAGTTATTCATTGTCTTCTGGCTAATCTTCTCAGTCTTCAGTGCTGTTTCTAAAAACTTTAGGAATTTGCAGCCCATAATGGAAACAATCTCCATAAATGTGCTATGGGAACTCTTAGCAACTTCTACCACTTCCATGGGCATCTCTTTCACTGATTACAAAATGAAGATGCTGGACAAGTAGCATAGAGAAAGAAACACTTGTCTGGATAATACAACATATGAGTCTCAGTCAATCAATCAATCATTGCTAGTAATCATTTACAATAGACCAATCATTTTGCCAAGCTCTGGGGAAACAAAAGGCAAAATCACTGCCCATTAATTATATCAAAGAGTTCATATTTTGTTTTCATGCTATCAAATGACAACATGTGAAAAAAAAAGATTTCTATAAGATAAATAAATCAGCCAAAAACCTACTAGAAACAATTCACAGCTTTACCAAAGTTACAGGATATAAAATAAACCCACACAAATCATCAGAATTTGCATTTATTACTAACAAAGCCCATCAGCAAGAGATAGAGAAATTATATTCAAAATTACTGCAGACAAAATAAAATCTACCTATCAGGACAAACCTAAGAACTATATGAATACATTTACAAGACACTTCTCACACAAATAAAATTAGATCTAAACAATTAGGAAAATACCAATTGTTCCTGGCTAGGTCGAGCTAATATAATAAAAATGACAATTCTGCCTAAATTGGTCTTCTTCTTCAGTGCCATGCCACTCAAACTGCCAAAACATTATTTTATAGAACTAGAAAAGATAATAACAAAATTCATCTGGAAGAACAAAAAATCAAGGATACCAAAGGAATTAATAAAAAAATACAGGTGGTATATTAAAAAAATACAGGATGGTGACTTAGCAGTTCCAAATCTAAAACTATATTATAAAGCAGCAGTCATCAAAACTAAGAAATAGAGTGGTGGATCAGTGAAATAGATTAGATACTCATAACACAATAACCAAGACCTATAGCAAGCTAGTATATGATGAATTCCCAAACTCCAACTTCTAGAATAAAAACTCACTATCTGACAAAAATTGCTGGGAAAACTGGAAAATACTGGTCAGAAGCTCAGCATAGACTTACATCTCACACCACCTACCAAAATAAGGTCAAAATAGATACATGATTTGGGAATAAAGGATGATACCATAAACATATAAGAGAACAAGGGATAATTTACCTATCAGATCTTTGGAGAACGGAGTAATTTATGACTAAAGAAAAACAAAGAACATTATGAAAGTTACAGTGGACAACTTTGATTACATTAAAAAGGTTTTGCACAAACAAAATCAAAAGACACAAGATTAAAAGGGAAGTACAAAGCTGGGGAAAATACTGTCTTTACTGACAGTATTTCTGATAAAAGTCTTATTTCTAAAATATATAAAGAACTATGTCAAATTTATAAGAATACAAGTCATTCCCCAATTGATAAATGGTCAAAGAATATGAACAGACAATTTTCAGATGATGGAATTAAAGCCATTTATAGTTATATGAAAAACTGCTCCAAATCACTATTGATTAGAGAAATGCAAATTAAAACAACTCTGAAGTACCATTTCACATCTCACAGATTGGCTAAGATGGGAGCAAAAGATAATAAATGTTGGAGGGGATGTGGGAAAACTGGGACATGAATACATTGAGGATGGAATTGTGAAATGATCCATTCTGGAGAACAATTTGGAACTATGCCCAAAGTGCTATAAAACTGTGCATACCCTTTAACCCAGCAGTGCCGTTACTGGATATTCCAAAGAAATCATAAAGGAGGGAAAAGGACCTACATGTGCAGAAATGTTTGTAATAGTTCTTTTTTGTGGTAGCAAAGAATTGGAAAAAGAGTGGGTGCCCATCAATTTGGGAATGGCTGAACAAGTTGTGGTACTTGAACGTAATGTAATATTATTGTTCTATAAAAATGATGAACAAGCTGATTTTAGAAAGGCCTGGAAAGATTTGCATGAATTGATGCTGAGCAAAACAAGCAGAACCAGGAATACATTGTACACAATAACAGCAAGAATGTGCAATGATCAACTATGAAAGGCTTGGTTCCTCTCAGTGGTTCAGTGGTCCAAAGCAATCCAAACAGACGCTGGACAGAAAATGCTATCTGCGTCCAGAAAAAGAACTAAGGAGATTAAAAGTAAACCAACACATGCTATGTTCACTTTTTTCTGTTTTTTTTTTAAATATCTCCTATATAGATTTTTTCTCTTTTGCTCTGATTTTTCTCAACATGATCCATAAAGCAATGTATATTTTAAAAAAAATAAACTTACTACAATAAAAATAAATAAATAAATTTTAAAAGATATATACAATGTTAGTGGAATTTAATGTTAAAGGGAAATTTCTGGGTCCTCATCTGAAAAATGAGAGGGCTGGAGGAAAAAGATCTTGAAGGTGCTTCTCAACTCTAATATTACAAATAAAAGATTACAGAATAAATGCTTGGAAACTCTATGGTTTTACAAATGGCCAGTGTGAGTGTGTGTGTGTGTGTGTGTGTGTGTGTGTGTGTATGTGTGTGTGTGAATAAAAGCAAGAGAAATAAAGAGAAAAGTCACAACATTCTGGCTAATCTCCCAAAAAATCCATATCCTGAGAATGTCACATCTTCATCAACATCCTTTAATAATTGTGTATCAATTCCTCCTAAGTGGGTAGCCAAACACATGAACTTCACTTGATTATAGAAAGAAGAGTTGAAAAGAAATTCTAGAAATCATTTAATCTAATTCTGTCTTTTTATAAATGAGGAAAATGAAACCCAGTAAATTGCCAAAGGTCATAGAAGTAGGAGAAAGTGACAGTCCAGGATGTGAATATAAATCTTCTCATTCTTAAACATAGCCTTCCACAAAAGATGCTGCTATATGTGTTGTAGAATTTTAGTTTTAAAATAAATCTTTGAGTTCTAAGAAAAAGAAGTATTTGGAAAACATGATTTCTAATATCAGAAAAGCCAGAAAAGACTTTAGAGCTTATCGAAGTTCAAAGCCTGCATTTAACATAAACAACTGAGTCAGAGCAAAAAATGCCTTTATCAATGTCTGAGCTGTACATAGCTACTGAGCTGTACATGAAGGATTTAAATTTAGGTCTCCTCATTTCTGATCAGAGCTCATTAGTTAATATTGTTGATTTCAGGAGAAATTAGGAAGGCTCAAGAAGATCACAGGGATCTTTCATGTAAGTAATATGAAATATTATATTTATTTATTTCATAGAATTCAACAAAGAATTCTTTGAAGATCATTAGTAGGCCAAAAAAGACATTTTTCTGAGGAGGAAACTTTTGCTAAATGAGTGCAAATAACATAGTTAACAAACATCTCATAATTAGAGACAGAACAGGGACTAGAAATCAGAACACAGGACTTCTGATTCCCATGTCAGGGTTTTGTCCGTTCCATCAAACTGCTTCTACTGACCTTCACCCTCTAAGAGAAATTCCAGCCCAACATTAGCCCTCAGACTCACCAGATGCTCCACCACAGATAAAGAACCAGGTGGCCAGTGGATGGCTGTAACTTCAGCAAGAGCCCCTTTATAGATCTGGGGAGCCCTGCCCAGAGGAAGTAGGGACAGCCCTAGTCTCTGCTATCCCAATTATCTCCTCAACAAAGTTTAATCTACCTGCAATTCTCAAAATGACCCTTCCTTCCATGTTTACAATTTTTTTCTATCTCATCAACAAGGATCTCTGTCAGTGAGAACCTTATTTAGGGTATCACTGATTTTTCCTCCACCTCTTAAAAACTAAAATTATCACTTTAAAAGTCAGGAAGTTATTAACTATATAGATTGGACAAGATGATGAGTTCTTCGTGATGACCATACTTCAGTTTGGGTTAACCTTGATTATGGCAGAGGTCCCTTTCAAATCTAAAAGAGTAGGTTTCCATGAAAAAAATGGTCAGAGATTGAGAGCTAGCAAGGACAGAGGAGATTATCTAGTTCAACATCTTCATTTAACAGGTAAAATAATAAAAGTTCAGAAGAATGAGGGCACTTGCCACCAAATACAACAGTTAAATGGCTAGTTTAAAATTTCAGTACAAGGCCCTTTCTAAATCCCACCGTATAGCTGTCTTCTTGTTGTAACATGAGGACAAACATGATGTATTTAACCATGTGTTTTCCCATAGTTTAATCACCTATGTATGGGTTTAATTTATCCAACTGAACTCATTAAGCTCTCTATGATTATAGAGATTGTCTATTTTTCTAAGGGGGTTCTCACTTCTTTATCCACACTTTCGTCCATCTCATTAAAGCCCTCTATATCTAAAGAAAACTCAATGTATCCTTTAGGTGGGAGACCACTAAACATTAAGTAATTCTAGAATTTCTTTAATTCCATCTAGATTAACCAGAAGATTTACCTGGAAAGGGATTATGTTATTTGTGATAATGTCAGAACAGGTAATGATCATAGGATGATAGATTAAATGGTGGAAAAAACCTTTAAAGTCAGTGATGATGAGAAGCTATGGATTTTCACATTCCAAGAGATGAGTTTGGGGACAGGATGGAGACACTAAGTCATCCAAACATACACACACACAAATGAAATGGGGTTTCTCAGATTTCATTATTTTCATCACATCTACTTGGGATCACTGATCAGTGGATAACATCAGTATTTGCCAGGCTATCCGCATAGACCCAGATGCATCAGACTTAGGCAACAACAAGAAGAAAAATTGTCTCTTTCTCATCCTGAATTTTTAGACAGTTGTTTCCCATGAATCCTAAGTGAACTTTTGTGGCAATGGGAAAGGATTGTAGGTTAAGGGAGTGGGAAAAGAAAGATAAAAGATTCCTTATTGCTCCAAGAAGTTGCTTCATTCTGGAGTTCAATGCTTCAGAGTTAACACATATATACATATACACACATATATATACATACATACACACACGTGAAAAATAATCAAGAAAGGGAAGACACTAAAATGCAAGGTGATGTTGAGTTTCCTTTCACTGAAAGTGTTCAAATAGGCATCTTTTATTTTTATTTTTTTTCCAGGTTTTTTTTTAATAAAGCTTTTTATTTACAAAACATATGAGTGATTTTTCAACATTGACCTTTGCAAAAACTTTTTTTTCCC
>JAJPUD010000661.1:434830-453488 GCA_023553655.1 Myrmecobius fasciatus
GAAAGAAAGAAAGAAAGAAAGAAAGAAAGAAAGAAAGAAAGAAAGAAATGCTTGTTGAATCAATGAATGTTTGCATGAAAAATCCTTTCATTTTTCATCAGATTTTTTCAAGGTACACCTTGGTTGGGGGTATTTAAACATTTTCTTAACAAAATGTTCATCCTTATTTAATTGCTAAATTTTTCCATTATCCATAGACTCAGCACATTTCTAGAAAGAACCCAACTCAAGACAACCTGTTTAGACTGAAAATATGAAGAGAACTTTGGAAGTAAAATAAAAATTAAACATGAACCATGCCAGTATTTTCCTTTTTTTAAGAATAAATAAAACAAAATCAAAAGAGTCCCTCCTCCCTCAGGATCAAAGCCATAGTGAAGTAAATATTTGAACATTGATTCTGATCACAAATCCAGTGCTCTCTCCTTTTTTTCTTATTCTCTTTCAACCAATAAAACTGAGATTTCTTGATGCCCAGTCAACTGCTCTTTCCATGAACAAAATTTGGCATTGACTAGCACTGTAAACATAGATTGACAAAACTAAATCTCTAGGTACTCTGTGGAATTTTTCCCTCAGTCCTAGGAAAGCTAGGTAAATAGCTATTACTTAGTGAAAGGTAGGTAATTCCTGATTATCATCCTAAACCTAGCCAGCCAGGTTTTCTCAAGTAGAGATAACTAAGTGTAATATGTTTTCTAACACAATTCTATTTTTGCTTTAAAAATAAATTAAAGTCACATATAAAAAAAGATGAACAAGCACTCTTCTCACTCTGACTCTGACTTAAGAGTCCTTAGGAATCAACAAGAATGTTAAAAACAAAATCATCTTCTAAGCAAAGAACACAGCATAAGGATTATTCCTCAAAAGCCCTACCCAGAATATCTCTTTCCACAATCATTTATTCATTTGGTAGTTTTTATTCAACAAATATGTATTTATTGCCTCCTGTGTACAAGACTCAGTAGACTCAGTATTGAACTCTATTGGGCATGAGGGAATGGATCAGAGATAGTTCCTGTCTTACTGTCATCTTTTATGCCTTATTTCACCTTAAACATTGATAAAAATTGAGGAACTGGGGAAGCTAGCATATTGGAAGGAATATTAATGTGCATGTTGAAATCCTCTACTATGAGACTTCAAGTATTGGGAAGGAAAAGGAGAAAAGGAATAATTAGGTTTGTTTCTTTATTTCTCATTGAAGAACAAAGGAGTGTCTTGGGAGTTGATAGACAAAAATTAGAAGGCTATAGTGGGCTGATCAATATGGATTGAGACCATCTTATAGGAAGAGATCATAGAATGATTGTGATCAAGGGTGTTCAGGGAAATGGAGATGGGGGCAAGGAGTGTTCCAACTACCTTACCTCAACCAGAGAGTTGGAGAGAATGAGTGTGAATACTCTCAGTGCCGGAAAAGGTGGTCAGAGATGTGGCTGTTGGGGTGGAGGTAGATCTCAAGAGCAAACCAGGAGATGGAAACAGTGGAAAAGGAAAAGATGTAAGATGACATTAAGCAAACATACTGGTGAGCACAGTGAAAGGGTTGAGTAGTTTTAGAGTGAGACATGGGAGGTGTTAGGTTGAAGCTGATAGAAATGAGACAGTGGGCAGTGAAGATCAAGTTTTGACAAACAGGGATTAGGAATCATTGAGATGGGGAGGCTATACATGGATGAAATTTTATTAATCTTTGACTGAAGTGTTTAGATATTAATTAGTTTAATTAATCTAATTAAATTAGATCTTAATATCACAAGGGGTCCAGTCTCATGGCAGAATTTTTTCAGGCTGCTGAGTAGCTCAAGTGAAAGGAAAAATAGGTGGGATATGATAGAATGGCATTTCTTTGCACTGTAGGTAGGTAGAACAGGTCAATATATAGAAAGAAAGCATAGGATTAGTTGGCATCTCTAGTTCCCCTGCCGATAAGAAGGGTACCTAACAAGAAGGGAGAGGTCAGTCTAGTAGGTAGACACTGTATGGAATGATATCTCTCTGCCACTCTCTCAGTAGAAAGAGAAAAGAGCCAATATATGTACTGCACAGTTAACTATGCTAACCACAGAGAGACAAAGAAATGCTCAAACTTCCCATGAGAGGGAAAAAATTCTCATTCACTTCCATAAAAGAATTATATAAGACGAAAAGGCAATGACAGGATGGAACAAAAGGAGGTCTGAAACTACTCCCTTATTTTTCTCATTGCAGCCTATCTACATTCGAACCCTGTAGCTTTCTATAGAGTCCAAGAGCAAAACAACTTCTCCATGAGTATTTTCATTGCAAATCCAGACCAATGAAGTGAAGGCAGATATAATCATCCGGGTTTCTGAAAGTGGGAGAAAAATCACATAGACACCAAAATATCTATGAGTGCAATTAAAAGAAGAAAATGCCTGGAAACGAAGTAGGTGCCCATTCACTGATGAATTACTAAAAGAATTTTGGAAGATAAATATAATTTTGTGCTATAAGAAATAAAGACTGTGCAGAAGACAGGGAAGCATGCAAAGAGTTATAATAATTGATGCAAAATAAAGTAAATGAGACTAAAAAGTTATACATATGTATCAATGGGGAGAAAAAGAAGCTTGTGTGACTTTAGATAAGATATACAAGCTCATGATGTCCCACTTTTCTCATCAGATAAGTCAAGATAAAAATCCCAGCTGCCTAATTTTAGAGAATCATTATCAGCAATAAATCAGATAATAAGAAATATAAGGGACGTGTGAATCCAAGAAGTGTAATACATAAGGGAACTTATCTTGTTATTCCCATTCATAGACTGGATCTAATCATACAATATGTATGAAAAACATTGATATAAAATAATCTGACATTACCTGATAAATAAAAGCTCATCATGAGCATTGAGGAGATAGGAGAAAAATAATGGTTGCAGGCTCATCATGAAACATATGCTTTATTTGGAATAGAGGGAGAAAAGTTACAAGGATATAAGGGATAGAAATCACCCTGAGGTTTACAACAGAGTACAAAGAGCTGATGCAGAACATAGAGAACAAGTTTTCTGGAAATCTGATATTGAATAGGGTGGAGCTTCCTCTGCTATCTCCCATCCCTTGAGATGTGGAACAAAGGCTCATTTCTCAGGTATTCTATCCATGACAAATCAAGGGCAGAGGAGTGTGAGGGGTCAGAGAGTGGTAGAGAGCACAGACTTTAACAGACATGATCAAGCTCCTTGTTTCATGGTTCTTCCAGCATTTTGGCACTGCTATTTCCTCTTGGTTGTATATTGATGGTGGCAAGGTGAAGGACATGGTGGGCATTTCTGCTGGCACAGTGGTAGTGGGCATGGCTCAGAGTATTTAGGCGGACCTGGTTCTTGGCACTTCATAAAGCATGGCTCTTGGCACTTGGGAAAACTTTGTTCTGGGCACTTGGGAAAGCATGCCTTTGGGCACTTGGGGTACATGGCTCTGGGCATTTGGGAGTACATGGCTCTGGATACTGGGGAAAACATGGCTCTGAACACTTGGGAAGACATGGCTTCAGATAAGCAGATAGGCAAGGTTGTGGACACTTAGTAGTTGGCTGGCAAGGCTGCTTGCATTGCTGAGAGTACTGATGGGACATCTTTCCCAGATCACTGCAAATCTAAAAGAGAAAAGACAGATTTCACAGATTTATAAATACTTTCATGTGCAAGAAAGTATAAACTTGCAAAGTGAGATAGAACATGATTATATTAATTCAACTGGGTTTACCTACCTTCCCTTTTTACTACATATTTACTCACTTATCATTTTAGATAATTCTGTCTTTAATTTGGATTCTAAAAACTTAAAAAGCTCCAGTCCATGTTGGAAACAAACACCTCAAGTATGCTATAGGACTTTTAAACAACTTCAGCCACTTCCATGCACTCTGATTCACCATCTACAAATTGAGGATGCTGTAAAAGAAGCTTAAAGAAACACTGCTCTGAGCCGTAGAACATATGAGTCTGAGTCCATTATTTAATCAATAGTCTTGTGGTAAGCACTTACTATGGACTAAACATTTTGCTAAGCTCTAGGAACAGAAAGAACAGCAAAATCACTAGCCACTATATAAAAGAATTCACCATCTGCTGAGGAAGACAACATGAGGAAAAACTAGGTCTATATTAGGCATATGCAATGTCAATGGAATTTGTTTAAATGGGAAGATCTCTCTGGCCTCCAAAAAATGAGACGATTAGATGGAAAGATCTGGAAGGTTCCTCTCTAATATTACAGGTAAATCATTGCAAAATAAATGATTGAAAACTCCATGGTTTTACAAATGGTCAATGTGTATGCTTGTGAATTAAAGCAGTCACTGAAATTCTGGCTAATGTCACAATAAATGCACATTCCTAGAATGGCACAAGCATGGCATCCTGAATAAAACTTGAAAGAAAATGTAAGAGGTTCCCCAGCTGTTTCAGAGATCAATATCCCAGGTCTCTGACAGATCAGAATTCTTGAGCCTCTTGATTTTCCTACACAAAGTGAAACCACACTCCACCCATGCAGAGGAAAGTCAACAAAAACAGTCTTTTGTCAACGTCCTTCAATAATTGTATCCTAATTCCTCCCAACTAGAAAGCCAAATGCATGAACCTCACTTGATCATAAGAAGATATGAAAAGAAAAGAAATCCTAGAGATCATCTAATTCAATTCCATCTTTTTACAAATGAAGGAAGTAAATTTCAATACATTGCCAAAGGTCATAGAGGTAGAAGCAAGTCACATCAGGATGTGTATCCAGGTTTTCTCAATCTTAATCTAAACATCATCTTCCACACAAGCTGCTGCTATAACATGTATTGTAGAATTTGGATTTTAGAATAAATCTTTGAGTTCTAAGAAAAAGAAGTACTTTAGAGATTATCAAAGTGCAAAGCCTGCATTTAACAGATAAAAAACTGCAGCTCAGAACTAAAAATGGTTTTTACCAAGGCCACATAGCTATTGAGCTCTAGAGCAAGGATTTAAATTCAGGTCTTCTCATTTCAGAGCTCATTAATCAACATCGTCCATTTTAGGAGAAATTAGGAAAGATCACAGTGATCACAAGGGTTCCTCAAATTAGCAATATGAAATATTACATTTGTAGTATTTCATAGAATGCACAAGCAGAAAGGGCCCTTGAAGATCACCAGTAAGCCACGAAAGGCATTTTACTGAGGAGGAAACTAATTGCCAAATGAATGGAAATGACATAACAGGATAAGGACTAGAAGCCAGAATTTAAGACTTCTGATTTCCAGGCCAGGGCTCTGTCCACTCCACCAAACTACTTCTACTAACCTTCAGGCTCTAAGAGAAATTCCAGTCCAAAATTAGCCCTGAAGAACCTCAGACTTACCAGATTCTCCAGCCAGATAAGGAACCAGATAAGCCAACCAGTGGATGGCTGTAGCTTCAGCAAGAGCCCCTTTAAGGCTGGGGAACCCTGCCCAGAGAAAGTAGGAACCACCCTTAAACTTTACTATTCCAATTATCTCCTCAACAAAGTTTAATTCACATACAGTTCTGAAAATGACTTGCCATACTCACCCTCATGATGATAGCTTCTTTCTTTCGCAAGTCTCATTGGTTCAACTACTTGCCTTGAATGATTCACCCATAAATCCCTTCCATGAGCTAAAGTCAAAGTCCACTGAATCAGAACTAATTGAAACGAATTTATTTTTTTCCTATCAGCTGGATTTACTGGGGTTTTGAAGTAAATAGTTTTTCCCAGAAATAAAAAAAAACAATAAGGAATAACTGTGCTGTCACTTTATTTTATTTGCTGAGGCAATTGGGATTAAGTGACAGATTAAGTGACTTGTCCAGGGTCACACAGCTAGGAAGTGTTAAGTGTTTGAGTCCCAATTTGAACTCAGGTTCTCCTGACTTCAGGGCTAGTGCTCTATCCACTGTGCCACCTAGCTGCCCCTAAAGATGCCATTTTAAAAGCCAGGAAGTTGTTATATAGCTCGAGCCGTCTTTTGGATCTAGCCAGGATGAGGGTCATCAAACTTTCTTCCAGAATGCTATTCTCATTCACCATGGACACTGACTAGACTTTAGCCCAGCATTATGAAAAGCATTCTCCTTCTACTTGCTCAAAAATGTCCTTGGGGTTTCTAATTTCCTAATAGTAGATAAAAAACATTCTGGCTTCTCTACTCTGACTCTCTTTCTTTGTTCAGAGCTGGCTCTCTGAATGAAGGAATCCACTTTTACTTAAGATGATCACTAAGTTACATATCCCAGAATCCCTAGGGGTCCTGTGCAGATAAGTGCCTGGATGGAGATAGAGCAGTTTATGACATAGAGGAAAATTCGCTGTCTCCCTAGACTTTTTACATACATTTGGGCTACTCAAGCTACAGAAAGTTCTAAGAATAAATACTTCACTCATAGCACAAAGCAATTTCTTTTCCTTTACATTTCTCATTTCTCTGTTTTTGCTCCTCCTGGCCTCCAGATTTTCACAACTTAAAATGAAGCCTCCTTACTTATATAATTAAGATATTATCATTCATATTATATTTCCTTTATTAAGAGAAAATGAACTTCTTTACGCTAAGTGTATTGCACCCCTCAAGATATATGAATACAAGTTATCAAGGTAATGCAAAAGGGATTGTCTGCATTCTGATTTAAACACCATAAAGGCCATCTTTCCTAGTATTATTTTCTCCCATGTCACCTTCCCACCCTTTATTTTACTGTACCTTCTCTATTGTCTGTTGCATCAAATAGTACTCTTCCCTTGACTTTCTCATATACTGGAATAAATAACAACTCTTCTCCCATTTCAAATTATTTCATCTCCCTTCAAAAGTCCTCATTTCCACATTTTCTTTGCTCTTCTCATGCTCTACTATTTCCAGTACATCTCAAAAATTTCAGAAGTCCTGAATAAATGCCTCAGATCACAATAAGATCCATTTGCCATATTGCTCAATTGTGATGAAAGCCATATACATCCAGAGAAAGGGATATGAAATTTGGACCACAACATGTCATTTCCATGATCTATATCAATGTTTGTTTGCATTTGGTTTCCCTTCTCAGATATTTTTTGTTCATGTAGATATGATTGTTCTTGCACAGCAAGATAAGTATGGAAATATGTATATATATATGTGTGTGTATATATATATATATATATATATATTTGACTTGTCAAGTATTTTAATATAATTAACATGTAGTGGACTTCCTGCCATCTAGGGGAGGGGAGGGGACTGAGGGGAAAATTTGTAACGGAAAGCTTTGTAAGGATCAGTGTTGAGGAACTACCCATACATATGTTATGCAAATTAAAAGCTTTAATAAAAAATAAAAATAATTTTAAAATAATTAATTAATTTTTTTAAAAAGGTAATGGGGATGTTTATCTTGGAGAATTGTAGTTTTAGGAGTTCAAGGCAGCTGTCTTCAAGAGTATGCTGGTTGGTCACATGAAAAAGGAATTACATTTACCCTGTTTATCCCAGGCAAAAAAGAAGAGGAATTTGTGGAAGAGATAAAGAGGTAAATTTGTAAGGTATCAAGAAAAACTTCTTCACAATTCCTAAGAGTGAAATGGGCTATCTTAGAAAGCTGTGGATTATCCTTTATTGGATTTCTTCAGAAAGAAATTGAATGACCACTTGTTAAGTGTTTTGTAGTAGGCATTCCTTATTTTGGTGGTGATAGAGGTTTCTTTCAAGTCTAAAAAAATGTGATTCCATAAGCAAAGAGTCATAGATTGAGAGCTAGAAAGGACTGGAAATCATCTAGTCTAGCACCTTTATTTTAGAGAGGAAATAACCAAATCCATGAAAAATGAAGGAACTTGCCATCAAATATATACAGTTAAGTGATACAATCAGAATTTGTATAGAGGTCTTCCCAAATCTAGTGACTCTTCTTTCATTGTTTTAGCATTATGACAAACATGGTGTATTGATCAATTAATTCACATATTAATTAATTCTGTAAGTGTTGGTTCTATTTATTCAGTTAGACTCCCTAAATTCTCTGTAAGTATGGAAGTTCTCTATTTATGGGAATTATCCTCCCTCTATCCATTCTTTCCTCTATTTCAGTGTCTGCTAAAACTATCTGTATCTCTAGGGACAACCCATTATATCCTTTAGATTGGAGACCATTCAGTATGACCCCATTACAAAAATTTTCTTGATTCCATCTGGAATGAGCTAAAAGCTTTAACTAGAAGGTGGTTTTGCCAGTTGGGATGATGCCAGACAGGAAATAAGTTTAGCATGACAAATCGAAAACCTGAAAAGCCAGTGATGATGTAGAGTTGACAATTTTTTCATTTTTCAACAGATGACTTTAAGCAGAGTGGGGACATTAAGTGACCCAAACATACCCCAACTCTATGAAATGGCTCTCTTGGGTTTCATCATTTTTATCACATCTGCTAGGGATCAACGGTTTGTGGGTAACATCAGTAATTGCCAGGATTTCTTCACAGATCTACAAGCATGAGAGAACTTGTGGCTTCTACATCATGCATTTATAGTCAATTTATTTCTATAAATCTCATGTGACCTTGATTGGAGGAAGGGAAGAGAAAGGCAGACAGAAATAGAAACAAATGATTCTTTTTTGCTTTAAGGATAAAATACAAATCCTTCATTCTGGCATCCACAGCCTTATGTCATAGTACTCTACAATATGCATTCTCAATTATAACCAAGCTAGTCTGTTGCTTGTGGCCATCATATTATTTTCTACCTCCAATTCTTTGATCTTCGAATAACTGATAACCAATGATATTACTTTTTCACTTCTTTCTCCCCAAATTCTTAACTTCTTAAAAGCACAGTTTGGGTGCCAATTCGTGCACCACATCTTTCTTTATGCGCCCACTTATTAGCATTCTCTTCCTTCTTGAAATTTCTTTGTATTTCTTATTTATTTACCTGTAAGTCAGTGTGTGTGTGTGTGTGTGTGTGTGTGTGTGTATGTGTGACTTGATAGTCTCAAGAGGCTTACAGTCTAATCGTGGAGATAATAGGAAATAATTATGTATAAACAAAGTACATATAAAATAAATTATTAATAATTAACTGAAAGGGGTACTAGAGTTAAGGGGGATCAAGGAAGTCTTGTTGAAGGTGGGATCTCTGGTAGTACTTGAAGGAAATTATAGAAGCCAGGAAGCAGGAATGAGGAGGGAGAACACTATGTTTTTTTCTCCAAATTTAATGAAACCTCCCTAAAAACAGAGACTATTTCATTTTTGTCCTCGTACGCCAAAATTGGATACAGTCTCTGGTACATGGTACAGAGAACATGCTTAGTAAATATTTGCTGAACTAGTTAGAATTGACTCCTGCCCTCCATTAAAGAAAAAACAATGCCTATAACTAGGAAGAAAATAGCCTATATCTACAATGTTTTGACTAGACAAGATCTGTAGTATCTTGTCCAATTCTGGGTCCCATATTTTAAGAAAGACATTAAGTCAAAATATATGTATTTGAAAACAAACAACATTTCAAATCATGTCCTATATGGAACAATTGAAAAATAAAATGTGTTTGCCATGGAAAAGAGAGGAGCACACTATAATTGACCTCTTATATATGGGGGTTAGCATAAAGAAGACTGTTTATATGACTCAATGGGTTTTCAGAAGGCAAGACTAGGAAAAATTAATGAAAGATACAAAAAGACAGATTTCACCTCAATGAAAAAAAAATTCCAATAATCACAGCAACTTAACAATGTTATTGGTTATCCCGAATCAATCAACAATATTTGCATACTGACTATGTGCCAAGCATTTTGATAGACCCTGGGAATTCAAAGAAAATTTTGTAAAATAAATGCTGATCTCAAGGAGCTCACAGTTTAATGAGAAAGAGAACTTGCAAACAATATGTAAAAGCAAGAAATATACAGATAAAACATAATCAAGAGAGGAAATAAACATTTAGAGTGAGTTTGCTGAAAGTTTTCAATTAGAGATTCTTTGGTCACTTCTTTGGGGATTGTGTGGGAAAATGTAATGGGTGTTTGAACTAAATGCCCTTTAGGAGCCTAGAATAGTAAGGTTCCAAAAATGTTAGAAGTACCTACTTGAGCAGTGTAAATGCTTTACAATTTGGCAACAGGTAATGAATTCTTCTAGCACCATAGTTCTCAAAGTCCATCAACCAACCTGTTGGTTTACAACCTGCATTGAGTAAAAAAAATACCTCAGACAAGAAAATGAGAACTTGGAATATTAAAGAACACACGCGCTATTGTGCTATACACTGTGAGAGAAACTAGGATATGAAGAAATAATCTCTACCCTCAAAAATATGGAAACCAGAAGACAAAGGCATTTGGGAAGTGACTAAAAACAGTCTCTGAGAGACCTGATGGAGGGTATGTCATTGCCAGCTGGGGGCTCTGTGAAGGAAAAGTTAGTGGAGGAAGTATCATTCAAGCTTGATCTTGAAACAAGGAAAGGATATGAAAAGTACTCAAAGGAACCATTGCATGGATAAGAGATTGTGTAAGCAAAGTAATGGCAGTGAGAAATGACTAGACAACTTTGGGGAAATGTGTATAGTTAAGTTTGGTGGTTACACAGCATTTTTTTTTTTGCTGAGCCAATTAGGGTTAAGTGACTTGCCCAGGGTCACACAGCTAGGAAGTGTTAAGTGTCTAAGACCAAATTTGAACTCAGGTCCTCCTGACATCAGGGCTGATGCTCTCTCCACTATCTATCCACCTAACTGGCCCTACACAGCATTCTTTTTTTTTTTTTTTTGACCTTTGCAAAAAAACTTTTTTTCCCAAGCTTTTCCTTTCCTTCCCCCCACCCCCGACCCCTAGATGACAGGTTATCTAATACATGCTAGATAGGATAAATTATATGACAAATACAATACATGTATTCATATCTATACAGTTATCTTACTGCACAAGAAACATCAGATCTAGAAAGAGAAGAAGAAAAAAAAACAACCTAAGAAGGAAAACAGAATGCATGGAAATATTCACAGAAAGCATTAAAATGCTGTGTTGTGGTTCACTCTCAGTTCCCACAGGCCTCTCTCTGGATGTATATGACTATCTTCATCGCAGCACAACTGGTTTGAATCACATCATTGTTGAAGAGAACCATGTCCATCAAAATTGATCATCGTATAGTCTTGTTGCTGTGTATAATATTCTCCTGGTTCTGCCGATTTCACTCAGCATCAGTTCATGCAAGTCTCTCCAATCCTCTCTGAAATCCTCCTGTTGGTCATTTCTTACAGAACAATAATATTCCATAACATTCATATACCATAATTTATTCAGCCATTCTCCAATTGATGGGCATCTTTTCAATTTCCAGTTTCTTGCCACTACAAAAAGGGCTGCCACAAACATTTTTGCACATGTGGGTCCCTTTCCCTCCTTTAAAATCTCTTTGGGATATAGGCCCAGTAGAAACACTGCTGGGTCAAAGGGTATGCACTGTTTGATAACTTTTTGAGCATAGCTCCAAATTGCTCTCCAGAATGGTTGGATCCGTTCACAGTTCCACCAACAATGTATCAGTGTCCCAGTTTTCCCACATCCCCTCCAACAGCTATCATTATCATTTCCTGTCATTTTAGCCAATCTGACAGGTGTCCTACACAGCATTCTTGAAAAGTTTTATGAGACCAGGCTGGAAAGGCAGCTTGGATCCTTGCCCATATTGGGCTAGCTAATGATCTTAGATTGTGGGATTGTGGGATTAGTGGGAAATGTGAATCTAGGGAAGATTTTTTGCACAGGAAAGAGCTGTGATCAGATCTGTACACAAGGAAGATTCACATAGCAGCAATGTCAAAGAAGAAATTAGAATGGGACTAAACTAGCAAGTAAGTGTAAAAAGTAAGCCCCCTGCCTTTCTCCATGAAGTACAAATATGTTATATTTTACCACTGTTCCAAGGTTCTCTAGTACTTTTAAGAGATTTTAGGGAACATGTGTTCTTTGCCATTGCCTCAAGGCCCTACTAATTTCGTTTCTCCCATTTGGGGGCCTCATTGAACCCCAGTTTCATTGAACTACTTAATAGCCAGATTAACATTTACAAAAGAATATTTATTTCAAAAGTGTAGCAAAAACAAACAAATATCAGGGCAGCTAGGTGGTGCAGTGCTTAGAGCACCAGCCCTGAAGTCAGGAGGACCTGAATTCAAATCTGGTCTCAGACACTTCCTAGCTGTGTGACCTTGGGCAAGTCACTTAACCTCAATTGCCTCAGCAAAACAAAAAAACAAAAAACAAACAAACAAACAAATATCTCCCCTAAAATCAATCAGGAACATAATCTTCCCATTTTACTATTTTATTCTTTGGGATTTGGAGAGGGATTAGATTTACAATTTATCTTTGTTGTTTTAGAGTACAGTCTCCTATAGTTCTAAATTAAAATATGACCTTGGGGCTTCCATCTGCTCTGAAATTCTAGATCTAATGTTGCCATTGTTTGAGCAGCTAAGTCTGGGGAATCCACTATATGCACCTAGACCTGAAATGGGACAAATGAAATAAAGTAAATCCCCTAAATCTGATTTTTAGGACTGGCCCACTGTGCCAGAAAGGCCTAGGAGGAAGTTGGTTTTATTTCCACAACCTTTTTAAAACATTCACATCCTAAAAAAATTAAAATTTTAAAATAAAAATAAAATGATGCCTAAGCTTTAGTTGAATAAGAATTCCACCCTGTGCATACTGCTAAAAAGAGAACAAGACTCTCCATATGGTAGTTTCAAAGCCACTCCTGTTTCAGCAAAACATCCAATAGAAAGAGGTTATTCTCACTTTCATGGTAAGGAAACACAGAAGACTTTCCCCCAGTAGCAGAACTCTCCCTCATGTGTACCTCCATTTTAGATATCTGGATATATACCAAAGTTTGGTTACTTAAGTGAGACTAGAGAATAAAAATGAAAATATTACTTTAAATGTACTGCTTTGCTCCAAAAAAGAGTGATAAAAAATTGAACTAAAGCAAATTGTAGTAGCAATGGGATGAAAGAGATTGTTTCAGAAGCTATGGATAAATGAATGAATGAATAACATTTTATTAAGCTTTTACTAAACTCCATGTAGTATGCTAAAACCTAGAAATACCAATACAAAACCAAATTACTTCTTACCCTCAAGGAGCTTGTATTTTAATAGAGGAAACAAAACATTTATCTATGGTCTGAAGAGTCACAAAGATGAATAATGAAATAATCCATTGATATGCCCTGTGTCAAAGTACTCCTAGCATTAACTTGATTTTCATTCTCAGAACAAGACAGAAATAATACTTGGGCAGGGTTCCAAGGACTGCTCAGCCAAGAGGATTGGTTCCTTCCAAACTTGGTCTCTAGAAATGTGATTTGGAGGAATTTCCAATAGCAACAGCTCTTGCTGCTGTTCCAGAGGTAAGATGGACAAGACATAAGAAGTGAAAACTTATTTAAAAAATACAAACTCCTCAAGAGAAGAGTTCATTTTTTTTGTTGTCTTTGGATATCCATGGATGTGCTCACCTTGATAAAAATATGTTGTATATTTAAAATATTTGAGGGATAAAGGGTTAGAGTTTGGGCAATAATATCTTATGACTTAATTTAATTCTTATGAATTAAAATATCCCAGGAGGACACTGTACACAGACTACCACAGCTTTATATCATATCCCAAACATATTTTCCTAAGAGCATTCTCTCTAATTTATTGAACTTGGGTCTTTGGGAGAAGGAGCACAGCCTAAATGGCAATGTCATCCAGCAATATTGAACAGAATGGAGTTTCTATTTGGTGATACCCCACCTAAAAGGCTACCTCCTCCAAGTCACTCTTCCAGCCCCAAGAAGCAATGCTCTTGATATAGAGCATAAGAAAATTCTTTTCAGGGCTTTCCTGCCTTCTTTTTTTCTCATGTGTTCCATATTCTTGAAACAACATCCCTACCCCATCTCAGTCTCTGCCCATTAAAACCTTACTCTTATGTCAATTCTTGCTTCCCAGAAATCTTACCTTCCCCAGAAAAAAGTGATCTCTCTGGGCTGCTCCCATGATGGGGCTAGAGATCATTGTCATGGGCAGTGGTTTAAAGTAATTTGCATGACCCAGGAAGAGGCAAGATGGTAACTAAAAAAAAAAAAAAACCTTGAAAAGATCTGTATTTGTTTAGCCCTCAGACTCAGGAAAACTCATTAGAAGTCACTACCTATGTGGGGAATCCAAAATTTGAACCTTAGGGCAAGGAAGAGGTTCCATGAATTCCTGCCTATTATAAAGGGGCAGGGTAGGACTTTTCTATGGTGGTCTAAGGGACTGACAGCTTCTTGAGCTTTTATGTAACAAGTGGATACAGTTCAAGTCTGACAAAAATGCTAAAATTATTTTGAAGGCAAGTTGGCCTGAGGTGATATCCCAGAAGGATAGAACAATAAGATTTCCCAGGAAGAAAAAACAAATATAACAGCCTATGACAGCTCTAGGAGTTGGCTGAGAAGGAGGAGTTGTAACAGCAGATGACAGATTCCCTGGCTGGCGCAATCTCTCAGCAGGAATCAGTGAACAGAAACTTATGGTAGCATGATATAATTAAGATTCTGGGATCATGCCAAGAGAAATGGCAGAAGCTGAGACATATAGCTGAACAAGAGAGACAAGAAAACTAAGATTAGACAGATGTTCTGTAAACAGTATAATCCTTCCTCACCATGAAGAAATCCTGAGTTTGCTGGGAAGTTGATTCCTTCTCCAAATAACAAGAGAGAGTATATTTTTCTATGTTGGGATTAGAAAATTGAAAATGATTCAGTTCCTATATTGCTCTATCATTTACCTTGCTAATTTTTCCTAATGAAATCTTTGGCTATTTGACTTGGGGGTTCCTTTCTGTATTGTTATTAGAAGTACTAGATAGGGTTTGAGCAGAATATTAGTCCCTACTTTGTACCAAATGAGTTATGGGATTCCAGGATTGAATGATACTACATTTATAGTCTTCTGTATTCTTTTTTGTTTGGTCTATATATTTTATCTCCATTTGTTTATCTACATATAAAGATGTACATATATATGTACATATACACATTCTGTAGTATAATCTCCTTTGGGCAGCTTTATTTTTAAAATATCATTTACTCCTAACATAAAGCTTTATACTTTTTTATCCTTACTACTTTGCATTGACTAGAAAGTTTTGTGTGAAACTATTCTATAGATACCACTTCCTTTGAAAGAATGTTGTACCTGCTTCATAAAAATGGAAATCTGAGCTCCAGGGGGCAAGTAGCATCCATAAGTCTGGGGAGTGCGTGGCTCTAGAGAGAACAGTGCATGGCAAATAGGAAAGAAAATTGTCAAGAAAAGGGCAGGGGATAATGCTGGACCACATGATTTGAAACACAGGGAAATTTGTCATAGGAGAAAGGATTCTATCTTCATTGACCCTCATATGATTTGTTTATTTCTAAGCTTTAGACATAATAGAACAAACGGTGGTAAAGAAGGTTATGGGGGCAAAATCTACAAGGCAATATCATAAAATTTGGTTAGAAGAATAATCTCAAAATTGATATTTTAGAAGCTTTACTTTCCTGAAGAAAATAGGTTGGCTAAAGAAGTACTAAATGACAAGATAGACTTTGAATTCAAGAATAAAAGCTTTAAATAAACAGAAAAAGAAAAAGGTTAAAATTATTTCTTATATAAGGGAAGAGAAAAGAGGAAAGAATTTCATAATCCCTTATTCCACATAATAATAGCCGGCTGATTGAAATACAATCACAACCAATATAAGTACATAAATGCTTGTTGAATAAAGGTATTAATCTTAAAATTTTCTCTCAGATTTTTCTCCAGAATTCCCTGATCAGAGATGCTTAAACATTTTCCAAACCAAATATTGATCACTCTAGTCACCAGATTTTACCATTGTCCATAGACTCAGTACATTTCTAGAAAATGCTTGCCTCAACTCTCCACACTTAGATTGAGAACATATTTTAAAAGAGTATACCTTACATGAAGAAAATATTAGAAAGAAATATGTTTAAAGATCAATCAAGTCAGTCTTATCATTTAAATGATTAGGAAGCCAGAGTGAAGAGACTAAACTACTCCCCCAAATTAGGAGTACTTAAGCAAAGATTTGAATTTAGGTCAACTGACTACAAGTACAGTACTCTTTTTCCCTCAATTCATTTTCAATCAGTAGGACTGAGACCTCCTAGTAAAAAGATGATGCATTCAGAGGGCAGAGTGGAGCATGTATACATACATATATATGTATATGTAAATATATATGTATATACACATATCTATGCCTCTATATATGATATATGTATATAAATATATGTATATATGTGCACACATACATACCTCATTCTCTACTTGTATGTATACACACATTTTGTATATATTTAATATATGTAATTCTCTCTCCATATATATATAGAGAGAGACACACACACACACACATATCCACCCCATTTTCACTCTCTTTTCCCCTCTCTCTCTCTCCCTTACCTCCCACATACATACATACCCTCACTCACATGTTCCCTTATATGCACATTCATACACATATGCACAGCCCCTCATACATACATACATACATATATATATCAATTATATATATATTATATACTACACATATAATACATGCATATAGAAAAATCACTTTGGGAATTTGTTCAGCTGCACTACAGATGGGAAATAAAATAAGTAATTAAACATTTATATAGCATCTACTATGTGCCTGGAATTGTATTAAGTAATTTACAAAGTTCATTGGATTCTCACAATTCTGCAAAGTATCTACTGTGATTATCCCCATTTTTAGTTGAAGAAATTGAGACAAATAGAGATTGAAGGACATGCCCAGAATTGGATCATTAGTAAGAATCTAAGACTGGATATGAACTCAGGTCCTCCTGATTCCAGGCCCAGCACTCTTATCTCCTATACCACTTACCTGCCTACAGAAGCCCCTGGGTTTTTTTTTATTATTATTAAGGCTTTTTATTTGTATAGCATATGTATGGGTAGTTCCCCAGCATTGATCTTTACAAAGCTTTCCATTACAAATTTTACCCTCAGTCCCCTCCCCTCCCCTAGATGGCAGGAAGTCCACTACATGTTATTAATGTTAAAATACTTGACAATTTGTGCAGGAAAAATCCTATCTACAAGAAAAAAAAAAGAAAATCAGAGAAAGGAAACAAAATGCAAGCAAACATCAATAGAGATCATGAAAATGTTACGTTGTGGTCCATATTTCATGTCCCTCTCTCTGGGTGTATATGGTTTTCTTCAGTGAACAATTGGAACTGGTTTGAGACAATTCTTTGTTGAAGAGAGCCATGTCCATCAGAATTGATGATCATGTAATATTGTTGTTGCCGTGTATAATCATCTCCTGGTTCTGCTCATTTCACTCAGCATCAGTTCATGCAAGTCTCTCCAGGCCTCTCTGAAATTGTCCTGCTGGTCGTTTCTCACAGAACAATAATATTCCATAACATTCATATACCATAATTTATCCAGCCATTTTCCAATTGATGGGCATTCAGAAGCCCCTGGTTTTAAAAGGGTTTTGTTTTTCTTGCTTTCCCAATTGAAGGTGACACTGGAGAAAGAGAATATCAAACTAAAAATGGAATTAAAAATTTACTTAAAAAAGAAATAGACTATGGGACGTAGAAGCAAAGAGAAAGGATTTGCTTTCATCACATCAATCAGTTGTCTACTCTGCGACTCTGGACAAGTCATTCCTTTTATTGTCTCCCTTTGCTCATCAGACAAATGAGGACAATAAACAATCTTGTGGGGTTGATGTCAGGAGTAAATTAAATAATAAAATATATAAAGAACTTGGAAAGCCATGAAGTGATATATACAAAATGATATGTTCTTGTTGTACCCATTGATAACCTAGATGTCCCCATGAAACACGAATCTGAAAAAATGTCACTTGACAAATTGGGATTGAAGAGGGGAAGAGTGGAAAAAACAATTCACATCTCACCATGAAACATATGCTTTATTTGGGGCAGTGGGAAGAGTTATAAGGGCCCAGGGATGGAGACCACCCTCCCTGGTTACAGCACAGAGAAGTGCTCATGCAGAGGCAGGGAGTTGGGGAGGGTGGTCCCTGAGGATGGACTTTTCCCCCAAAGTTCCAGAAAGCTTGTTATTGAGTAGATTGATTCTTTCTCTGCTGTCTTTCATCCAAGTAGGTGGGGAGATGTTGCTGGGAAGGAGAAGGGAGGTGGAAGTCTTGTTTGTGAAATGATTGTAGCTCCAGGAACAAGGGTTCTTCTTCCAGGGACTCCATCCAGGGCAAAACAAGGACATTCAGAAGGAGAAAAGAGGAGCGCAAGCCTTCGGGATGCTCATGCTCCATGTTTCATGGTGCTGCCAGCATGTGACAGTATTACTTCACCACTGGAAAGAAGTACTACTTCTGACAAGGTGGAGGACATGAGGGACATTTCTGCTGGCACTGCTGTGGTGGGCATGGTTCAGGGCACCTAGGAGGGCATGGCTCAGGGCATTTAGGTTGGTATGGCTCTGGGCACTTAGGAGGGCATGGCTCAGGGCCCCTAGGAGGGCATGGCTGTGGGCACCTAGGAGGCCATGGCTGTGGGC
>JAJPUD010000661.1:453498-470864 GCA_023553655.1 Myrmecobius fasciatus
CTGGCATGGCTCAGGGCATCTAGGAGGGCATGGCTCAGGGCACTTAGGCTGGCATGGCTCTGGGCACCTAGGAGGGCATGGCTCAGGGCACTTAGGCTGGCATGGCTCTGGGCACTTAGGCTGGCATGACTCTGGGCACCTAGGAGGGCATGGCTCAGGGCACTTAGGCTGGCATGGCTCTGGGCACCTAGGATGGCATGGCTCTGGGCATTTAGGTTGGCATGGCTCTGGGCACCTGGGAAGGCATGTCTCAGGGCACTTGGGCTGGCATGGCTCAGGGCACTTAGGCTGGCATGGCTGTGCCCAAATGGGAGGTGGCTGGCAAGGCTGCTTGCACTGCTCCTGATTCTGGTAGGACATCTTTCCTAGATCTCTGTGTATCTGAAAGAAACAGACAACAGCATTCAGAGGCAAGTACTTTCAATGGTAGGAAGTCTTGAATTCTCATACTGAAATAGGTCTTGATGACCTTTGAAGTCTCTTGAGCTAGTTTTGAAGCTAATAAAATGACCCCTAGACTAGCAATGAGAAAACATGATTTCTAATCTTGGGTCTGAATTCACTAGTTGTACAACCTTGTACAAGCACTTAAACTCCTTTGAGTCATGGCTATCTATCTCTAAAACAGGAACCTTTCTAAAATAGTTGGACACAACTGAACAACATTTTTTTGAGACAGGTGTGTATCACAGTGAATAGAGCACCAGATCTAGAGACTCATCTTCCTGAGTTCAAATCTGGCCTCAGATACTTACTAGTTGGTAACACTAGGTAAGTCACTTAATCCAATTTGCCTCAGTTTCCTCCTCTTGGAGAAGGAAATGGCGAACCACTTTAGTATCTTTGCCAAGAAAACCTCAAATGGGGTCACAAAGAGAAGGCCATAACTGAACAATAAAAACAACAAAAATAGGTATAATGATATCACTCTGCTTAGCCTGTATACTTCACTGGAGCTGTTATATGAGGAAAGCTTCATATATAATGCAAAATTCTATAGAAACAGGAGCCAGTGCTATTATTCCTTCATTCATACCCTCCTTCAACATCTTCTTGTTGTTGTAAGTCATATCCAACATTTCATGACACTATTTGGGGTTTTCTTGGCAAAAATACCATTACCATAGAGATTTGCCATTTCCTAAGTGACTTGGAGCCTCAAAGCCCAAGTACTTAGCAGATGTTTTCACATTAGAAAGAATTCTAATTTAAGATAATCTAAAATATGATTTCTGTTATCAGCTGAGCATCTGCCAAATTAAGTTCACTTTCTCAGGAAGTAGTAAGTTTTGGAGGGCACTGCAGCTCATAAATACCTTAGACTAATTTGTGGACAGACAGAAGAGAATCAGACCAATGAAATTATGAGTCTTGGAAGAATTTTTATAATTATTGTCCAGTTTTCAAATGAGTTCTTTTGCCTTCTGTTTTAACTGCTCATCCATTTAATGGCATCTCTAGTTAATTCTCTGTCTTCAATTTATTTTCCTAGTGCTTTAGGGATGCACAGTTTATAGTGATAAAAAAAATTTATGTCATCAACATGCTATATGAGTCATATGTAATTGTGTCTACATCTCTAGATCTACTACTCCATCTTTAATAAGAGGGTTTTGAACATGTATTGTAGAGGAAGAAACATTGATCTGGAAGCTAGAAGGAAAAAGTCTGAATTAATCAATTAATCAACAAGCATTGGGTAAGCTCTTACAATTTACTAGGCACTGTGCTCATAAGCATGGTGATACAAAGAAAGATAGAAATCCTTGACCATGCCTTTAAGGAACTCACATTCTAATGGGGGAGGCAACACTTAAATAAATAGGTTTATATAAGAAACAAGGAATTTTAATGGAAGGTAACCTTAAAGGGGAAAAAAGGTTTCTCTGGGTCTTCGAGTACTCATCATAAAACTAGAACAGATGATCTGTCACCTCTACTGGTCAAATAAATGCCTGTTGAATGAATGCTCCATGAGTCTATGGTTTCATAAATGGTCAATGAATAATGACAAAAATTTGAGGGCAAAGAACCAAATCACTGAAATTCTAGCTAATCCCATGATAAATCTTGATTGCTATCATCATTATCACAACCACAAGGCCCTGATTAAAGTTTGGGGGGAAGGGGATGGAGAAGGGTGTACCAGGAACTGTACAGAGACAATATAAAAGGCTCCCATACTTTCCCCGGAGTTCATCCTCAAATGGGCAACCATGATGGCTTGGGCTCCAACCACTGGACTCCTGTACAGAAGTGTGGGGGAGGAAGACTCTAATATATTCTACAGCACCCTTTAAGTCAAGGCCTTTCTTAGACTTCTTCTGGTCGGTCTTCTTTATTTTCCCTATTTGATCTAGACTATAAGATCATCCACAAAATAAGCCAACTAATATCACCAATATCAATTCATATCAGTATCACAAGTAAACTCATGTGCCTCACTTTATCTTAGAATCAAGATGCAGAGCAAAAATTAATCCTAGAGATCTTCAGATTTAATTATTTTTTACTACTGAGGAACCTGAGGCCCAATAATGGGACAAAGATCAGAGTATAAAAGTAGAAGAACCAGGATTTAAAGCCAGGTCTCTTACTTTAATCCAGATATGCCTTTCCAACATGCCGCATCCATAACATACCATAGAATTTCAGTTTTAAAAGAATCTTGGCAATCAAAAAGAGTTAGGAGAAACTTTAGTGGTCATATTGTACAAACTCTTATTTTATAATAGAAAAAATTGAGACCCAGATTAAAAGTGATTTGATCAAGGTCACATAACTGATTAGTAATAGATCTAAGACTTATAATCAGGAGTCTCCCTCTCTGACCTGAGCTGTAATCGATAGTGTTCATTTCAGTGATAATTAGGATAGATCAAAAGTGGCCACAAGGATATTTCGGGTATGTAATAAATTATTCATTTATGGTATTTTATAGAATGGATAAGCCAAAAAAGGATCTTCAAGATCACTAATAAGTCAAGAATAACCTTTTAGAGAGGAGGAAACAGATGCCAAAAGAATGGAAATGACATTCTTAAAGTCCTACAGCTAGTTATAGGCAGAGCAGAAACTAGAATACAAATCCCAGGATTTCTGGTTCCCAGACCAGAACTCTGTCCATTTCACCAAACTCTGCCTTTCAGCCTGCAAGAGAAATTCCAGCCCAAGATTAGCCCTGAAGAACCTGAGACTCACCAGATGCTCCAGCACAGATGAGGAACCAGGTAGCTGATGAATGGCTACAGTGCCAGCAAAAGCCCCTTTTATACGGCTGGGAAGTCCTGCCCAGAGGAAAAAAAAGGACAGCCCCAGACTCTGCTATCCCAATTATCTCCCAAACAAAAATGTAATCCACCTACAATTTTGAAAATTCCTTGTCACACTCACCCTCATTCCTCATAGCTTTCCTCTTTTGCAAGCCTCACCAAGGTAGCTGCCTACCTGAGTGATTCATTCAGGAGTCTCTGCCTTAACTGGAAATCACAGCCCCTTGTAGAAGAACTGATTAAATCAAATGCATTTCTTGTCCCAGCTGAGGACATTGAAGGTTTTCAAATGGATCACCTAGAAGTAAAATATATTAAAAGGTGATAGGAAAAGCAGTGACCTGTCGTGGAAAGAGCATCCATTTGGAGGTCAGAGATACAGCAAATCTGAGGGTTGCAAATTACTTCTGTGACCTGCTCTAACCTACATGTGAAAGAAATTGTCACTGCAACATATCCCCCCAAAATGGAATTTATTGAAATCTACTTTTCCTGTAATGAAGGGTGTGTTTCAGACTAAGCCCAAATTTCCTATCTTTTTCTAACATGAACTCTAGGATAGAGCAGTCAAGTCTCTTTTTTTTAAAAAAAATGGTATTTTATTTTTCCAAATACTGAAAAGATAGTTTTCAACATTCTCTTTGGAAAGCCTTTTGTTCCAATTTTTTTTTTCTCTTTCTCACACTCCCACCTCCACAAGAGAGCAAGAATCAGCAAACAATCTGATGTAGATTAAACACAAGCAATTCTTCTTTGTCATGTGCAAGAAAAATAAGATCAATCAGATTAAAAGGGAAAAAAATAAAGAAAAAAAAACAAGCAAACAATAACAATGTTGAAAATGCTATGCTTTGATCCATATTCAGTCTCCTAATTCTCTCTCTGGATACAGATGCACTTTCATCAAAAGTCTATTGGAAATGCCTTGAATCACCTCACTGCTGACGAGCCAAGTTCATCACAGTTGATCCATCATATAATCTTGTTATTACTATGTACAATATCCTCTTAGTTTAGGCAGGATGTTCTTTCTCTGCTTCCTATATAAGCAACCAGTGCTTTCCTTTCATTAAGGTAGATCCAAATGCTGCTAGTTAGTTTCCCTATCTTTTGATACATGAAATTATCATTAAAACAAGCCAAAAAGTAATTATCTGCTATGGTTTTTGTCAAGGAGAAAGTTCAAATAGATCCATCCACTAAAAAGCATTTATTAAGCACTTACTGTGTGCCATGCACTGTGCTAAGGACAAAGAGAAAAAAGGACAGTCCTTGCCCTCAAAGACCTCAGTAGTATGTAGTTATTTAAAGTTCCGCCCCCCCCCCCCATCACTATTATGTCATGTATTTGTGTGTCTCTATTGGAGGGTCTGTAACTTGTACTATTTACTATCTACTATCTAACCTGTACTATTTCTTTTCAATGGACATCTGACAGCATCACCTCCTTTAAGTCTAAGGGCTGAGAGTAACTGTGCTCTATTCAGGAGTGTTACAGAGTTCTTTTTTAGCTGCAGTGCCTTCAAGCACTACCAGCAAGTACACTAACACAGCCTAGAATTGTAAAAACCCTCTCCTCTTTAACTGCCTCAGGCCTTTGCCCCTGAACGTAATTACCTCCAGGTGATAGGTAAGGCAAGGTTCAGGCTCTTGGTTTTGGCAAATTTTCCTGATTCAGAGTAAATTCCCAGGGAAGTATACCTTTACTTGTGGTCGATTACCTAATTATAATTCCCCAGATTCCTATTGTGGTCTTGTGCTGGGTTCCTGGGAATAAGAATAGTTTGTGCCTTAGAGGGAAGTTTGTTGCTATTCAAGCCTCAGGATATTCTAAGGTAAGAAATGCTCTCCTCATATCAGAAAGGGTTTTCTGTTTACATAGGGTTTTGATCTTCAGCTTTACTAAAGAAGCACTTCCTTACAAGTAAAATGAGAATAATATTATCCACATTATATCCCTCAATGGACTTCTTGGCAGATCAAAGGACTAGAATGTATTAAATGTTTTTCCTGAGAAATATATGTAAAGTCCTTTGCTAACGTTTAAGTGCCATGTAAATATTAACATGTTCTTTTGGAAAAACAGCAGTAACTTTATGCTTCCTTGTTATTCACATTTTTATCCTCTTTTTAAGATCCCAAGACCTTCTTTAGCCACAGATGATTTCCCAGATCACTAGACTTTGAGGCATAATCACTCAGTGTCTCTATTGAATCCCTGTTGGACAATCTTCCTATTACTCCTTATCACATACATGACAGTACACATATTCATGTATTGGACCACCAAACTCAATGACTGTCTCTTATCTGTTTTTGCATCCCCCAATACTTAGCAAATTGACTGGCACGTAGTGGGTGCATAATAGATGTTTATTGACTGACAGATTCATTCAGGTGACCTCTGACACCTAGTTCATCCTAGTCCATGTGGACTTCTCTTTGATTTTACTGTCACCTCTATATACAGCCCAGCAAACTTTTTCATATCCTTCTTCCCAAGATGTTAATTCTGCCCCACATTCTACAATAAACATGGAGCTTCTAAAGTTCTGAGTGAAACTCAACATTCCAAAAGATATTTCAATTTTTGCAAATTCCATTCACAAAACCCATTTGTTGCAAGATGAACATACTCATCCAGAATTCCAGGACTTCTGAAGCCTGTAGGTACACCCTACTGTTTTCAAGGCACTTATCCAACTAGCCCTTGAAATTTTCTCAGCGGTACAATAGATACAGCTCCAAGTTTGGAGTGAGGAAGACCTGAATTCAAATCCTCAAATACTATGTGATCCTGGGCAACTCACTTAACCCTATTTGTCTCCCTGAGTTCTTTACAACTAAAGAGTGTATTTCTTAGATATTCTTATTGAATGAAATAGGAAACTGAGGACTTCTCAGGGTGATGACTCTGAGAGATTGGTGTGGTTTTTCAGAGGGAATCGCTGATTAAAACACTGCAGGAAGGCATTAAGTATGGCTTTTTAGAATATCAAAGACAGACTGGACTTTCCATCTGGAATCCTATTTGCAAAAAGTCTGGCAAATATCTGTAAAGTCAACAATGTCAGGGAGGTTAAATGTGTATTGTGATAAAGCTGGGTTTGAGCAAAGCCTTGGTAAACCAGTATTGTAGTGATAAGCAAGCAGGAAGTCAGAAAATATTTTGTTCTGGAGATTGATAGGATGGGGGTAGGTCCTGAGTGCCTGTAACTCCTCCAGCTATAAAAGCATCTTTCTAAATTGGCAAAGGTGGCCTCCTTTACCCCTGGCTTGCCTGGGGGAAAGGACTGCCCAGAATCTCTGGACATTCTAATAAATTTCTAATTTTCACTTTGAGAAATTTCTGAGTAATGATTTTGAGTCAGGGGTCGCATTTTTATCCCACACATCATCGATGTATCTATCTTCCTTTTCTTCCAATTTATTGTCCACCCAAAATCTCCATGTCAAGGGATAGTTTATTCTAATCTCTGGATAGGAGACCATCCAAACTAATCCCCTGCTGAGATTTTCTTGATTCTATCTACGGGATTTTTTTTATCTAGAATGGAATTTTGCCATTTCAAATGATGCCAAACAGATAATCATCATAATTTGATACATTTAAAAACTGAAGGGACCTTCAATAATAATGAGGATTAGAATTTAAGATATTTCTGTTTTTCAACAGGTGTCTTCTAGGCAGGGTGAGAACCCTGAGTCACCCATATCGATCTCTACCCAGAGAAGCAGGTCTCTCAGATTTCATCATTTTCAACACATCTGCAAGGAATCAGTTGATTTGATGATGACATCAATATTGCCATGATTCTCCATGGAATTGACTGTTCAGGATTTGTAATAAAGAAACTATCTCTACCTCATCCTAGGTTTTTAGGAAGTTTCTTATAAATTCTAAGACTCAAAAAATTCCTTATTGCTTCTAGGATAAAGAACAACTTCTTTAGCATGCGAAATGGCTCCATGGATAGAGCCCTGGGCCTGGAATCATGAAAACCTGAGTTCAAATCTGGCCTCAGACACTTTCTAGTTATATGACTGACAACCCTACTTGTCTCATTTTCCTCATCTATAAAATGAACTGGAGAGGAAATGGCAAACCTCTCCAGTATCTCTGCCTACCCCCCCAAAAAAAAAACACAACCAAATGGGGTAATAAAGAATCATATAGAAATAAAATGACCAAATAATAACAACAGCTTTATGCCATATTATTCTAATACCTATATTCATCATTCTAATAAAGCTTGTTTGGTGCCTGTTCCCTCTACACTTTGTTCTACCTCCTGCAGGAATAGTACAAGCAAATCTTGTATGAGCACTTTTTTGTACATTTCATAGAAAGATTGCCACACTACTTGGGAGCATGGACTAGTTGGGCTTTTTTTCGATCTAAGACTATAAGATTCAATAAATGCTATTAGTGTTTGTTATATGTAGTTTTAGTCTCACCTGTTTCACAGGCATAATTGAATACTACAAAAGCAGCAAGGTATATCTTTTTGCTTTCAAATTCTATCAAATAACAGAGATGGGTTACAATTTGTATTGTGAAAAAAAAAGGAGTGGAGCAGGCAGAAAGATATATTCAGCAAAAATAGAGATCCTTTAAGAAAAATACTGAGGCTAGTAACTGTACTTGACACTGGGAAAAATAGAGTTATAAAGGAATAATCTCTACCCCATGAAGCTGACAAAATAGCATGAGAAATAAGATATATGCCTGAATTCACAGAAAACAATTTAGATTTGCTTAGGGATTAGGAAAAGTGGTTAAGAGCAAAAAACTGTAGGAGATCTGAGAGAGGAAATAATACTAGTTGGGGCATCAGTAAAGGAAGTATGAGTAGAGGAGATTGCACCCAAGATAGGCTCTGAAACAAGGAAAAGATTTCAGTTGCAGTGGATGGGACCATTCCATGCATTGCGATGATATGTTCAATTTATGAGGTGAGAAATTACAAGTATGGGGAAATTTGAATGGTCCAGTTTGGCAGGAATGTGAAGTACTTAAAGGCAACTTAAATGAGACATGGCTGGAAAGGGAGATTGGAGCCCTACCCATATTGGGCTGTGAATGCTAGGCTGGTGAGCTTATACTGTTATTTGATGGGAAATGGTGATCTAAAGAAAATTGTTGAGTAAGGAAGTGATGAAATCAGAACTATGCCTAGGGAGGATTCACCTGGCAGTAATGTCAAATTGGGGAATGGAATAGGTTGAGTAGGTTAAGACTAGAGCCAACAGGAAATAGTAATTACCCTGATCTCTGCTTGTTGCGTTACATTTCTCCCATTCCCCCAGAGTTCTCTGGGACCTTTAAGGAAATCTGAGGAATGCCTCATCTCTGCTGTTGGTTCAATCACATAAATGCTTGTTCTTCCAATTTTATTGGACACCTGCACCCAAATTCCATTTATCCACTTCACAGAGAGATCAGCATTTCCAAAAGAATATCTCAAAGGTAAAGAAAGAACAAATACATGAATACTACCCCCTTCAAACATTTAGGAGCTATTATCCCTCTTCCTCACAGTACACAAATCTCCCTATGCTAACCTTGGCTAGAAAAATGACACACTGAATTTTTCTTGGATTTTCCTATTAGAATTTGATTTTGTTTGTTTTCTTTGTGAAGGACTTGTTTTGGACTATCTGAGTTATATTTCTTCCCGCTATTCTATCATCTTGGTTTTGCCTCCCCAATGATCCAGTCACTATACTGCCTCTTATTAATTAAATTTGGTCTGACATTTGTATATTTTTAGTAACAAAGCAAAGAATGTTCCTTTATTCATGTCCAAGAAAACTTGAATATAAACCATGCAAAGCAATACAATAATTCTCACCAATGCTAATTAACATTAAGTTTCCTTGTATCCTAATAATTAATTCCAAATATACATTTAACTAGCATATTTTGAGTCCCAGATGTCTCATGTAGTCATTTGGTTCCTAGATATCTTTTCTTAGACAATATGCTTATTCTCGGATAACTCTAAAAGTAACTCTGCTTTTTTGGTCCCAAATCTAGAAATTCCTAGATAATTCTGCTAGTAATATCATTTAAGTTTGGTTTCCCAATTCTGAAACTTCAGAGAATTTCAGTTTATATACCATTTGCTGTTTCTATCCTTACCTAAATCCTGTACCTGATATAAAAATATTCTTTTTAAAAAATCTATAAGCTACTTCTCTATTTCTTAGCAAGCACCAGGTAGTTTTGATAATTAAACCTTATAATATAAATTTAAGATCTGAACTTCCTTTACATCTTTTTATTAGTTCCTTTACTACTTTTGACCTTTTGTCTTCATTTCTATTACATTCTGCCTACCTATGAATAATTTATATTTCTCCAGTTATTTCAGGATGTTATAGCTCCTGGGTTTGTTTTGGCAAATGTGCTTCCAGTTATTTTACATTGCTGATGACAAGGAAAAGCCAATTTATATCTATATTTTCAGATGTTTATAATAGAAATGAGTGTTATATTTTATCAAAAGTTTTTTGGCATCTATTGATAAAATCACATATTTTATCATTATTAATATAATCAAATATGTTAAAATTTTCCTCATGTTAAATTATTCCTGCATTCCTGGTATAAATCCCATTTGATTACAATATACAATCTTTATAATATGTTACTGTAATCTGTTAGCTAGTATTTTATTTAGGATTTTTGCATTTATATTCATTAATGAAATTTGGCTATACTTTTCTCTGTTTTTATTCTTCTGGATTTTAGGTATTAGTATTATATTTGTTTCATAAAATGAGTTTGATAAAATTCCTTCTTTGCCTATTATTCCAAATAATTTATTTAATGTTGAAATTAGTTGATCTTTAAATGTTTGATAGATTTACTTGTAAATCTGTTTGGTTCTAGTGCTTTTTTCTTAGGAAGCTTATTTATAGTATTCTTTTAAAATTTTTTATTTTTTAGAATTTAAAAAATTTTTAATTTTAAAAATTAACATACAGATAATTTTTAAATGAGAAAATATTTTCACTTTTCATCATGATCAGCATAATTTTATGTGTAAAATTCTTAATTCAGTTTTGAAAACTTCTTCCTAAAAGATATTCAAAGCCTCACTTTCCATGACAGATAAGCTTAGAAGCCAATCATATACATCTGTATATAGTTCTTAGAGAAAACTTTTCTCAAAATTTACTATTCCATTTAATTAGAAAACATTCATATTATATCTTTGTCTTATTACTTTGTCTAACCATTTCCCCCTTAGGAGGATATCATCCCTAGATCATAATTTGACACAAATATAGGCTAAAATTATAAGATGTTTATAATTGCAACCCATTATAGTAACTCAGAGATGTCCTAGTATTAATCTATCACTTAATAGATTTAAATTGTACTTGCAAAACTTCTTGATTATAGAAATTTGCTATAAAAGGGAAAAGAGGGACATAGTTATAACAATATCATTTAGCATAAAAAGGTAGAAAAAATTCCCTTAATTCTGTTTGATTCCACATATGAATCATTTCTGACATCAAATCATGTAATCACAGGGTAATAAAAGCAACTTTCAAGATTAACCAGGTGAGGAAATTTCCTTGTTAGTGAGGAAATAGCACAATGGGAATATAGAATCAGGAGAATCCTACCTAGACCATGCCCAGGTTAACCTCAAAATTTTTCCCAGGTATAGACATCCACCTTTAGTAGTTCCCAGACTGTAACACATGTGACTTTCTACTATTGGCTTCATGACAATTATCCCAATAGTCAAAGCTCAAAACAATAATAAATTACAGACCCAAGAATTTTTACCTTAAATAGCAAAATTTCACTAACCACAATTTAGGATTTGAATACCTTTCCTAATATTTCCCTAATGGTTAACATTTCATTTATTTTGAACTTATAAATTAAAACTACCCATATTCTGGGGCTTCAGACATACAATAAATATCAACTTGTCGACTCATCATTAATATGTTGAAGCTACATCCTTAAACCACCTATACACTTTCATAATAGCCAATAACTTGCAAATGAAAATTCACTATTATAGTAAATATTATTATTATTTATAACAAAATATACTTCATTGGATATTTAATAAATATCTATTGATATTTTCAAGTATCAATTTTTTATCATGTCCTTTTAACAACCCATTTTGTGTTACAGTATCCAGATTTAAAAGTTTTGTCTAATAGCATTTCTATTACAAATTTCACACTATAAGAAAATTTAGAAATGCAATGATAACATAAACAACATCACATTTAAAACATGAAACAAAACTTCAGATTCTATCAATTCAATTAATTGCACTTTCAAATTATCCCATACAAAAATCATTGATCTTTTTATCTTTGGCATTTTAAAACTACTTTAGAGTTATCAGGTATGAAGTAATTACATTCAATTAAAAAATAATGGAGTGCTTAGCATATCCAATCACAAAAACAATTAACAGTCATTATATAATTTTGATTTTACAACAATCCTGGAAGATGGGTATTATTATTGTTTTTCTCTTTACATGTCAGAAGACTGGGGCAAACAGAGATACGATATCTTGCCTAAGATTACACAGCTAATAAGTTTCTGTAACTGAAACTAGAACTGCTCTCCAAGGGCAGAGACAGTTGGCCCCTATAGCTTGTATTACCTTGGTAGGCACTGCCAGGGGTACCAGGAGGTTTCCAGGCAGTAATTGGGCAGGGCCTGCAGAGGGTCAGGCCTGCACTGGAGACACTGACTGGGCTTTGGGGATGCAGCAGAGGGCAGTGGTTTCAGAATGGGGATCCCAGGTACTGGGGTGACTGGTTCTAGGACCTTCCCATTGGTGAGACTTCCTTTTCTGGTGGCAGGACAAAGCAGATGCTGATGGTAGAGTCTGCACATGCTTCCCCCTTCCTCTTGCAGCTTTGGAGCCAGATGCTGCTGGAGCTGAAGTCATTTGTATCTACTAGAGCAAGGTGGACAGGATGTATTGCAGCTGGGTGATGCTCTCAGGCTTACCTAGAAAAGCAGATTGCAAGATGTCTAGGGGCACATTATTCCATCATATGTTTTTCAAAACCTATTTTGGGGAATATGATTTGGGATGAGAGGAATTAACTGGTCTCTGACTTGGGAAAGTCACAGGAGATCTATGGTTTCAACATCTTTTTTCTCTTTTCATGATCAGAAATGTCAAGAAAAAGTTAACAGGGGGTTGCTATAAGGTGCAAACCATTTACTTTTTTTTTTCTTTCTTCACCCTAGATTACTTCCAAACCATCTGCCTTCCTTTGTTGCCCTAGAACAATGAAACTATGGGTTTTGTCATTTACTTTAAAATTTTTTAGAATGTAATTCTTATTTTTCCTTAAAAACAAATTCTAGAGATATTACTAAAATATTTCAGAAGGGAATGGATTACCTCCAAAGTCTCACAAAAAGTTCTTTCCCAATGTTTTAAACTCTGGCTACAGCCCTTAGAAGTTTTTCTGACAGGTTACATTTTAAATCTTTCAAAGTAACAGAATCTAGCTCACAACACAAACAGGGCACAGGTATTTTTACATTTTGCAAAAATACATGGAAAAAACAACAAGACAGGCACAAAGAATTCTAACAAAGTCACAAAGAGTGGAGCTCCAGCATGCTTTGAAAATTTCCCCTCACTTTGAAATTAAACTTCTGTTTGATTCCTGAGTTTCCTTTCTCTATTCTGCTTTGTTTGCCTACCTTTGTTTACCACTATAAGTTAGAAGCCAGTTCTAGTTCAGTTTAATTATCATTGCATTTCTAAATTTTTTGTAGTGTGATATTTGATCATTTAAATTGATGTCAGAAGTGGGATTGGACATGGAATCTAGTCATTAAACTCTTCAGTACTGGTGGGAATGAAGGAGGTACCACCAGAGAGCCCCTCCCTTGACCCAGTTCATCCCAGGTCTCTCTGGTAAGGATATTCTTTCTTAATTGCATACCTTTTGTGAATTGATCTCTCTGTGCACCTCTGGTCCTTAACTGAAAACCCTTGCTAAATCTAGAAACCAGATTGAAGAAAGATAATTTAAGGATCATAAATCTACCTGAAAGCTGTTTTTTTTTTATTTTATTTTATTTGCATAACATATGTGTGGGTAATTCTTCAACAATAACCCTTACATAGCTTTCCGTTACAAATTTTTCCCCCCAACTTCCCCACCCCTTCCCTAGATGGCAGGATATCCACTACATGTTAATTATGTTAAAATATTGGCAAATCGAATATATGTATACATATTTCCAAACTTATCATTGTTGTGCAAGAAAAATCTTATCTACACAAACGATATATCAGATAAAGGAAACACAATGTAAGCAAACATCAATCAAGGAGTATGAGAATGTTATGTTGTGGTCCACATTTCACATCCCTCTCTCTGGGTGTATATGGCTTTCTTCAGTGAACAATTGGAGGTGGTTTGAAACATATCATTTTTGAAGAGAGCCATGTCCATCAGAATTAATTGTCATATAGTACTGTTGTTGCCGTGTATAATGATCTCCTGGTTCTGCTCATTTCACTCAGCATCAGTTCATGTAAGTCTCTCCAGGCCTCTCTGAAATCATCTTGCTGGTCATTTCTTACAGAACAATAATATTCCATAATGTTCATATACCATAATTTATTCAGCCATTCTCCAATTGAAGGGCATCTATTCAATTTCCAGTTTCTAGCCACTACAAAAAGGGCTGCCACAAACATTCTTGCACATGTGGGGCCTTTTCCTTTCTTTATGATTTCTTTGGGATATAAGCCCAATAGAAATGCTGCTGGGTCAAAGGGTGTGCACAGTTTGATAACTTTTTGAGCATAGCTCCAAATTGTTCTCCAGAATGGCTGTATCCGTTCACAGCTCCACCAACAATGCATCAGTGTCCCAGCCCTCCCACAACCCCTCCAACATTCATCATTAACTTTTCCTGTCATTTTAGCCAATCTGACAGGTGTGAAGTGGTACCTCAGGGTTGTCTTGATTTGCATTTCTCTGATCAACAGTGATTTGGAGCACCTTTTCATATGACTATAAATAGTTTTAATTTCATCCTCTGAAAATTGTCTGTTCATATCCTTTGACCATTTATTGATTGGAGAATGGCTTGAATTTTTATAAATATGAGACAATTCTCTATATATTTTAGAGATGAGACCTTTATCAGAACCCTTAAATGTAAAGATGATTTCCCAATTTATTGCTTCCCTCCTAATCTTGTCTGCATTGATTTTGTTTGTACAAAAACTTTTTAACTTAATATAGTCAAAGTTATCTATCTGGTTTTCAATTAAGAGTTCCAGTTCTTCTTTGGACATAAATTTATTCCATCTCCAAAGGTCTGAGAGGTGAACTATATTACATTCCTCTAATTTACTTATAGTATCACTGAAAGCTGTTTTTTTTTTAAAGAACCTAGATATCACATTTTAAGAAATCATTAAAAAAAACCTGTTCAATTTTCTGAGAACCATAAGGCAAAGTAAAAACAGAAAGATTCCACCAGTCATCTCCTAAGAGAAACAGCACAATGAAAATGCTTAGGAATATAGTAATCAAAATCCAGAACTCCCAGATCAAATAAGAATGGCCAGAAAGAAAGAACTGGAGTACCAAAGAGACAGTTAGGCCAGCACACAATTTAGATGCTGCCACTCTAAAGAAATAAAGAGAATAGAATATGATAGTCCAGTAGACAAAGGTAATAGACTGATAATTTTTTTTGCCACTACGTGTAGCCTTTTTCATTTCTAAGAATTCCCTTTTCAGTCCATTCTACCTTCTCATTGCCAGCATCAAAAAGGGATTGAGATCCCCACAAGTCTCTTTCTCTCTTGGAATCTCTGTGTTTCTTAAAAGTTTTACCTTCTTTTTCTTTGAGGTTCTCAACCCAAAGCTACCATACAATTAAAATTCTGGTAGCTGCTGTCTACCAGTCTTTACCTCTTCTTTTACTCACTAAGTTTAATAGTGGCTCTCTTCCCCTACTCTTACCCTCATACTAAGGGACTCTAACATACAGATTGATAACTTGAAAACATTATAAACCTCCCAATTCCTCAAATTATCAAAGCTTTAAGGTTAAGCAAAACAAATTGTATAAGTAAGGGCATTATAAAATATTAGGTCTTAGAGATCGGGAACTGTTTCTGATATTTTCTAATTTGACCAGCAGTTAGTAAGTGGCCAGATGGGAACTCAGAAAGATGAGGCTTCCTGACTCCAGAACCAGTGTTCTGTCTACTACACCACTTAGATGTCCCTGTCATGAGATACTAACATTCAGTTCCAAACTTCCTTTGTTTCTTTTAACTTTAACATGTAACATGCTTTTATCAAAATCTAAGTTTCTTTGCTAGGTGTAAGAGATGAAAAGATAAAAATAAAGCAATCTTTCCCTCAAGGAGCTTGTATTCTACAATTGCTTGAGTCTTCAAAAAGGAAAGTCCAATCTCCTGCTACAATATCACTTTGTGATATTGCATGTATGAAAACTGATGTATGATGGCAAGGTAGTAAGGGATTATTTTGTCCTTAAGTTTAAGTGGGGTTTTGTTGGCTTCCAGACTTTGTTGAACTCCTTACATTGACAGGATTATCCTGAACCCAAAATGGAGGTGTTATCTAACCTGGAGGCCAAAGTATACACTGTCTGCTCCCCTCTCTCCCTACCCCTTTATTTCTCTATATGTAAGACCTTCCCCTTCCCTTGTTAATGGCTAGTTCTTTGGAATTTAGCCTGCCTTAAGGAATCAGGTCATTACCCACTTCTATCCCCTTGCTGATGGTGAGTTCTTTAAGAACTTTGCCACTTCCGAATCTCACAATGGCTGATTCATTAGGAACTTTGCCTGTCTTATGGCATCTTCCTCCTTGTTATGGTATTAGGGCATTCCTCTTTCCCCTTGGTAATGGCAAGGCTAACTCCCTTTTGGAACTTAACCTACTGCTAACAATGTAATAAAATGTTTACCTCTTGATTTGGAGATGGTCTAAGCCTGCAAATTCTTTTGAGGCATCTCACAATGCTGGGCCAGATCCCCAACTCCTCCCCACCCCTTGCACCTTATCTCATTCATTTGACACATTTTTTGATCTTCAAAATTCAAGTAGTAAAATATAGTATTTTTGCATCTACTCCTTTAACAAGTGCTAACACTTAGAGTGGAAAAAATGTTATTTAAAGAAAAAAGGATTCACATGTGCAGTTAATTTTTTTCCCAATAGCAAGCAAATACTGTTCTACATGATATGAATTTATTTGTTAGAAATACACTTGCCTGAAATTCAGGTAGCAGTTTCCTCCCTTCAGAGAATGGATTGGTCAGTTTCCTTTTGGGTTACATCACCCATTATGTGTTATTCCTAAGCATGTTCCTCCTCCTTTGTACATCCCATGTTTTGTTATTAATAAGGCTCTAATGTTATGCAAGGTGTGTCAGTTTATATACATGAGGCTTATTAAGCAAGTAAAGTAAAGAAAAGCCTTCTATGGGTCATTGACCCTGGTCAGCTTAACCCAGTTTCTAGTCTAGACTTCTGTATCAGAAATTTGTAGTCAAGTAAGTTTCTCCTTCCAAAAACTCATTGGTCAGTGATGCCTCACTATCTTACACTACCTTGAAGCTTGCAACACTCTGTGGGAGTCTGACTTTTCAATACTTCTCACTATCTGCTCAAGGTTTCTGAGGAATTGAAACTTAACTGTTCTGTGAAAACTTATCCTTTATTACTCTCCCGCACTTATACATTGAGGAGAAAAACATGTCATAATCCAGACCCTCTTTTTTGTCATGGTACCTGATGTGATTTAGAAGAGAAATACTTAGTTCCAAATGATATGTTTGGGGTTTACACCAAATGGCAAAGTTGAGATTCATGCACCAAATGTTGGGGTTCAATCATGTGAAGAATTCACAAGGACTATTCTCTTTGGCAAAAGGTAGGTTTATTTAGGAGAAGAAGATGAAGATAAAATGAAAAGATGTAACTGACACTAGGAATGATAAATATGAAATGGAGTTGAGAGAACTTATAGGCAGCAAGGAAAGAGATTTTAACAATGAAGGAAAA
>JAJPUD010000661.1:471264-484611 GCA_023553655.1 Myrmecobius fasciatus
ACAAGTTCCCTAGTGAAACTTATAATTAACCAGGAAAAAGGGAATACCCCATGAGTTGGAGTATGCCCTTAGTTGACAGGTTAAATTCTAAGAGATTTATCACATTTATCACTCTAAAAGAGTTACTTAGCTATAGGAAAGAGAAAGACACCATGAGGCATGGTGAGGCAATTAGAGGAGAGGCACCATAAGGCAGAATGTAGAGAGGCAGATTTATAGGGGAAATTTATCCTCAGGGTTTTGACATAGCTCCTCTCCAAATAAAACATTCCTAATTGCCCTGATGTAAAGTCAGTTTTAGAGGTTATAAATTGTCTTCAGCAGTCCATTCTTGATGTTCCTCCACAGGTTCTTTAATCCTGATGGAATGAATCCATCTCTTCTCAGCCTCTGGACAGCAGTCTTGGGACTGGAACTGCAAACTCCAAAGGTGTTGGCTGGGCCAGCAAACCTTGCTTCCTAAGAGCTGAAAGGGATGAGGACACTGCCAGTATATAATTCCTTAAAAACTTATCCTTTGCTTCCAAAGAAGATATTTCCTTTTCCCCTCCCAAATAAAGTAAACCAAACATCTCATATGGGGACAGCCCCAGATCACTTCCGGGGACAGTTCTAATTCTTTAACAAAGCAATAGGTAAATATTTGGTCCAAAGCAATTTAGTCTCTAACAGTAATTTGTTTCTTAAGAATCTGATTCATTCTTTCCACCTTCCCTGATGAGGACAGATGCCCAGGTGTATGGAGCTTCCACTCAATTTGCAATCCCCGTTATTTCTTATAATTTCCTCTCAAAAATTTCACCATCCTAGATTCCCAAAATCTTTACAATAGCTCCTAACTCAGACCCAATATTTGTACTTTTCCCTAAACTCATGTAATAGGGAAAGGGGAAAGATTTTATTTTCCTAGATTTCCCAAGCCATGTAGAAATAGACCACACTATTGCAAGACAAGCACTTTTAAGTCCCATATGACCAGATCTTTTCCTTTGTAATTCAACTGATTGAGAGAAACAGAAGACAAAATCTCTCCCCCCCCCTTTCTCTCTCTCTCTCACACACACACACACACACACACACACACACACATATTTGTTAAATATTTGTTTAAGTTCCCTCCAAAGAGGGCCATGAAGAGAAGAAATAGACAGTGGTTCTAAATCAGTCAAGCTCCTGTTTTCAGTCCCTTCTTGAGGCAGAGGCAAGGAGGCAAGTTCCAAAGCTACAGCCATAGAGGCAGTGGCCAGCTGGAGGGCACAGGGAGGAAACAATGCCAAGAGGGGATCCCAAGGATGGGGTTTCTTTAGCTTCTTTCCCTCCTCCTTCAATGCAAATTGTCCCACAGTCAGGAACCACAAGGCTGCATACTCATTCTTCTCAGTATCAATGGGCTCCTTTGAATTTACATGGAGATTCAGTTGTTGACACACTCAGACCTCAGGGGAATTCTTATTTTGGTCAGAAGACATTTTCTCCCAATGGGGCACCTGCCCAAACAAAACAACAATATTTAATCATGTTATTTTTGCCTTCCATGTAAATTTTGGTATTTCATCCCATTTCTTCTAAAAGGCTATCTTCCAGGACACTAGATAGGTTTTTAGAGCTACCTTAGATTGTTCCTTTCCCATAGTTCACAGTATCTTGTCCTTTTTTATAGAGAACTCACCCGATCTTACCAAAGGAAAATAGGAGCACTTTTATAGACTCTAACTGCTTGAAGTCTCCCAACTCCAGTCAGCCAGGCAGTTCACCAATTCTTGTCAAAGGGGAAGTACTCTTATAGACTTTAACTGCTTAGAGTCTCCACCCCCCCCAAGTTTCTTACCTACCTGTGTTGTGTGCACAACTTACCTGACTGATTCCAAACTTTTCTCCAATAGCTTATCTCTTGAGCTAAATTAATCCTCCATCTTCCCTAGTCTGATCCCAAAGCTCCATTTGCTTTATTTTTTTGGTTTTATCTGAGTGTCTCTCTTCAGGAATTTACCTGATTGGAGTGGGAATTCCTGAGCCAAATCCAAGGACCATTGGAGAACTCTATGGAAGGTGCCTCGGCATTCAGTATGGGGGACTCCTCATAAAAAGGATATATCCTGGATAAGCTCCCAAAACTGTGTGGAACAGTGATCCTTACCCAAATTAAAATCAGAGATTCTCAAGGTAAAAAGCAAAAAGGATTTAAGATCTTACAGGAAAAGGAAACTCTCAAAAACTGCTGTGTTGGTATAGGAGTCCAAAGCATGAGCTGCAAATAGCAGATTATAAAGACCCTAATGGGGAAGCCCCCACTCCCTTCTGGCCTTTTTTCCCATTGACTGGGGGAGTCCAGGCTTACATGCTAACACAGAAATCTACCTAGAGACTAAAAATCTACAGCAGAAACAAACAATACTAGCCAATAACAAACTCTTTACCATATTAGGAACTTAATGCTAATGAAAAGGTCAGGGGGGGGGGATGTAAATTTATCTAAGATAATCAAACACCTATTAGCTATAGCTCAACTTGTTATTGAAAAGTCTCAATTAGAGTGTAGGTCAAGGCCACATTCTTATTCGAAGTCTTCATTCAGTTAATCCCATTCATTAGTTATTTCTTTGGTTAAATACATAGAAATCCTGAATTTCTTTCTTCTCTCTAGAAGCTTATGAATAATTTATCTGTATATTTATCAAACTAACATTGAGACTAAAAATTTCATTCATTTGCTAGTACAGTGAAGTAAAATTATTGTAAATTGGTATACAAAATCTTTTACAAATGTTTGAAAGAGAATGCAGTTCAATTTGTTTCATTACAAAGGATTTCTTTGAGACACAAAAATCTACAATTACTTCCTGATTTGGGGGAAAAAAGACTTCCAATTCAAAAAGCATCTGTTTAAAGTTTACCAAGTTTCTGAAACTGAGAAACTAAATTTAGAATCTGCTCTGAAACTTTGATGTTCTTGACTTCCAGTCATGAAGAACTGTTCATAGCAGTTTCCTTCAAGAAATATATAATAATTGACCATCATCCCATAGGATGAAGTACTGCCTTTGAGGTTCAAATCTGCCAACCAATTAATTTGCCACATCACTGCAATGAAAGTTTGCCACTGGATCTGAGGCATATCCATAATGCTTCCCTCCATATAAGTACCAAACACAGAGTGTCATCAAAGGGGATTCTAGCACTTGATCAGTTTTTCATATTTTATCTATTCATAGCTAATTAAAAGAATCTTCAAACTTTCAGGAATGGGGCCTCCTAGGATATTTGAGACTTCATAATGTTCATAACTATAAAGAGTCAATTCCTCCTAAAATAAGAACTCAGTGTTCCAAGATGCCATTTGGTGAATCTAGGTATAGGTAACAGACTTTAAAAAGTTTCAATGTGAGGAAATTTCCTCTGCAGATTCTTAACAACTCATTTTATAAGGAAACCTTCCAACTCAATATCTTGCAGTCCTTACTAAGTAAAATTGATAGAACAGATAATTGCAGTGACAATTTTGATTTTGTCTTCTGTTTCTGATGGAGAAAACTGTTTCACTATTGCCTGTATATTGTTGGAAATCTCACTGATAAATGCCACATGCAAAACTATCAGTGGTTTTCGAGGTGTTACATTGTGAGGGGGAGAAAATGACATCTTCAATATGTTCTAACACTTCTGCTTCACATCCATCCAATTTTTGACAGAATGTACAGTCTTATGCTCATTGATTTTCTGTAGCACTTCCCAAGGTGAGAGCCAAGTATCATGCTCTGGTTTTTTGCACAAATAAAATCTAAAGGGAGCCAAGATTAGAAAAAAAGATAAAGGGAAATGATTTTTATAGCCAGAGTTTCTGGTAAAGACCTCACTTATAAAATATATGGAGAACTGAGTCAAATTTGTAAATATAAGTCATTCCCCAATTGATAAATGATCGCAAGATATGAACAGACACTTCAGGAACAAGAAAATGAATAGATAGAAACACCATTCAGATGAAGAAATTAAAACTACTTGTATGAAAAAAATGCTCTAAAACACTATTCATTAGAGAAATGCTAATTAAGACAACTTTGAGATACTACTCAACACCTATTGGATTTGACTAAGATGACAGAAAAAAATAATGATAAATGCTGGAGGAGATGTGGAAAAACTGGGACGCTAATGCATTGTTAGTGGAGTTGTTAATTGATTCAATTATTCTGGAAAGCAATTGGAACTATGCCCAAAGGCTGTACAGTGCTTTGATCCAGCAGTATCACTACTGGATCTGTATCCCAAAGAGATGATAAGAAATAGAAAAGGACCCACATGTGCACAAATGCTTGTAGCAGCCTCTTTTTGTGGTGGCAAAGAATTGAAAAATGAGCCGATGCTTATCAACTGGGGAAGGGCTGAATAAGTTATGGAATATTACTATAATGGAATACTATTGTTTTATAAAAAAATGATGAACAGGGTGATTTCAGAAAATCCTTCAAAGACTTATATGCACTGATGCTGAGTGAACCAAGCAGAATCAGGAAAACATTATAGACAGCAAGATTGCATGATGATCAACTCTGATAGACTTAGCACTTCTCAATAATTCAATGATCCAAGGCAATTCCAAAAAACTTTGGATGGGCAATACCATCTGTATCCAGAAAGAAAACTATGGAGACTTTAGGCAGTCAAAGCATACTACTTTGACCTTTCTTTCTTTTCTTTCTTTCTTTTTTTTTTTCTCTTTCTCTGGCCTTTTCCCTTTTGTTTTGGTTTTTCTTTCCCAGTATGACTCGTATGGAAATATGTTCAAAATGAATGTACAAGGGGCAGCTAGGTGGCGCAGTGGATAGAGCATTAGCCCTGAAGTCAGGAGGACCTGGTTGGTCTCAGACACTTGATACTTCCTAGATGTGTGACCCTGGGCAAATAACTTAACTCCAATTGCCTCAGGGGAAAAATGAATGTACAAGTAAAACCTAAAATAAAAATTAAATTAAATTTTAAAAAAGAAAAAGAAAACCAATTTAAGAACATTCATTTCCTAAGTCAAGTCCCAACATTGCTGTTCTCAGCTGTGTGATCTTGGGCAAACTAATATCTCAGTGACATTGGTTTTCCAGACTTACCTCAGCTTTCTCCGGGGTCCGGGTCTTGAGCAGGTTTGCGCACAGCGGGACCAGCACTCCGCCTCCAAGCTGCCTATTGTCTTAACAGAGGCTGCAGTAGAGCTGCACGAGCAAGCGTGTATCGAGCGGGTCCTCCGCGTGGGAGAGCGCGCCGGGCTCCCGCGGGTGGAGGACGGGCAGCAAAGAGACTCATGGCCCTGCCCCAGTGGCGCTCTGCTCGGTCACCTACCCGTGATCCATACTGAAGCCCCGCGCCCGCTGGCTCGCGCCATCCAGGCGGCCCTAGAAACGCACCAAGTCAACGCACTGAGTCTAGGCCGAGACTAGCGCCTTCTCTTGGAGCTCATAGATCCGGGCCTGAAGCACAGTGTGGCTCAGCAATTCATCCATTGCCCACTACAGAATCGGTCCGGGGGCCACGAGCTTCAGGGCCTCCTCGCTGACAGGCGGGCCCTAGGCTCCAAAGGACAGGATTTTAATACAAAGTAATTTCAAGAGTTACAGTTAATAATCGGAGATAAAAGCAAAGAAGAGTGTTTAAGAGTTAGAACAGGAACTGTGCTTCAAAGGAGGCAAGGAAGTCTACAGGACCTAGGTGAGTAGGAAGTGTATTTCAGAAGTCTAGAGAGAGAAATTGAGGAAGGAGTATATTTCAAACATTGAGATCACTTATGCCAAGGTATAGGCATGGGAGGTGGAACCCTCCCAGGGGCACAGCCAGCAGACCTGCTTGATTAGGATGGAGAAAGTAGGTACTAGACTAATATCACCCATCTGAGATTGTGTAAACATTAAAAAGAAGTGCTTCTTTATCCTAGTAACAAGAAAAAGCCTTAGACAGTCTTTGCCCACCTTACAAAGGTCATTTGGAATTTACAAGAACCAAAAGCCTAAAAATTCAGGGTGAGGTGGAGACAAGATTTTACTCTTCTTGCTCCTGAAGCATGAAGGTTCAGCTCCAAATACTGATGTCACAACAAGCCTCTGATCCCTAGCAGATATAATGAAAATGATAGAATCTAAGGGACCTGTTTCACTGGGTGGAGGTATGTTTAAGTAAATCCAGTTTTCCCATTCTCCTCAGAATACAGCTGATGAAAAATGGAAATGTCTTGAATTCCATTTTCTCGTGAAAGGTTGCTTCGTTATAAATCTATCATCGTAGGATCATTACTCAACTGGTGTCAAACCATTCAAATGTTCTGGATCATACAGATGAAATCAAGGACATTCTAGCAGAAGATTCATTTGGTTGTTCTGCCACTTAAAGGTTTGAATGAACTGTCCTTTGACACAAAGACTTGTAGGGGAAACTAAATTGTAGGAAGGGGAGAACAACAAGGAAATAGAGAACCTTTCTACTTAGTGAACTTAGTGAATCTGATTTGATAACTAGAGCCTACACAAAAAGGACTAATCCATGAGGAGGAAATTGTTAAGTATACTGAGTAAAAGCAATTTTAATGCTGTATCATTTGGTTACTAATATTAATTTGTTATATACTCTTCTCTTTTTAAAAATACTTCTTAGTTTTGGCTCCCATTAGAAAAACCATTTCCAGAAACTGGCTGAAGAATGTGGTCACACACCAGCTCCTACCTAGGCCTGGTTTGGGATTTCCTATTACCCCAAAAAACTAAACTGAGCTGGTTCTCATGACCAAGAGCTACTAAGGGCCATTTATGTGACCTTGGTCCCTTCATTACAGTTTGTCATCTCTAGACCTTCATTTAATAAATAAAAAATAAAATCAGATAGAACTTGATCAGGGTGGCCAGATTACTAGAGGGAACTCAAAACTCATGCCCAATCATTTCTCATCTGACCTCAACCTTCTCCCTTTCCCTCAATGATGAAGAGGAATTGGAAGCGTTTAATCCACCTCCTTATTTCATATCCACCAATTAAGAGTTGCTTTGCTCTTATCAGAATTCCCAGTAAGTTGCTGTTAGGGAGACAGATCTGGATTTATTCTGGTATGTCTTCCATTTATTTATATTTAAGTACCTTAGATTACTGACCATCAATTAATGAATATTGGTTATCTTAAGATTTTTTAAGTAAAGGAACCTTATCTTATTTAATTTTATTTATGATAATATCAAGTTGGTCCTGATTTTATAATACTATCAGAGTGATAGAATGAACAACAGAAATGGATTCAAATTATGACCCTGTCAATTATGTGTTATTTGATGAAAGTCACTCATTTCTTGAGCCACTAAAGAGAAAGCTCAAAGGATACCACTGATTGAACCATCAATCAGATACACAGTCGGGATAAAGTGGTGTTGGGGTGGGGGAATCTTCAATTGTCTACATATCTGATTGAATTTTCTCCTTGCAAATAATAACTTCATGACTTTTTCAGTAACAATTTCATCTTCCAAATGTGAAGGAATGGATAAAAGGTATTCTGAATTTGATTATCATTGACAAGGAGCAACTAGTTGTTAAAGTGAAAATGCTGGAGACCTGGAAGAAAGCATCCATTTCTTCCTAGAGTTGTTACAGAAAACCTGCATAGAAAGGGTTAGAAGTCTTGTCTTAGTCTGATGTGGATCCTGGATTTGGTGGGAGGGAAGTTTCGATAATTTCAGGATTAAAATTGGTATAGGATCCTATAGAATAAGATGTTTCAGGGGAGATTAGTTCAGGAAAGATGTTAAAGATAGAAATTCTAAGGACACAAAGGAGGAAAACAGCCCCAGTCAGGAGGGAAGATGAGATTTGTCTAAAGAGACCAGACAATTCATCAAACCTATTAAATTGTAAAAAAAGAAGAAGAAGAAGAAAAGAAAGGAAGGAAGGAAGGAAGAAAGGAAGAAAGAAAGAATTCTTTAGAATATGGAAGCAAGGCCAGATAACAAAATATGTGTATAAATGTGAGCTAAAATCATATAAAAATAGTGCAGGAATGCTAAAGTTATGGCTGGTGAAGGAATTTAAGGACAACAAAATGGAATTTATTCCACATTGGAAGCAAAAGGAGAATCAAAGAAATGATAGGACATTTTCTTGAGGTAGATGAAATGATGGTAACTGATAATGAAGAGAAAGCAATTATTTTTGTTTTTTCTTCTGCAAAGGAAAATGACCTTTGCACCTGAAATGATAGAACAAAGCACAAAATCAATACCTCACAATATGAGGAAGGAAATATTAGAGTTGCCAATAGTCTTTGATGAATTCAAATTATCTTTTTTCAGTGAACATTATCCTTAGGTCCTGAAGGAATTGATAGATATCTTTGTTAAGCCATCATAAGCGGCATTGAGAAACTGTGGGAAAACAGTAAGATACCACTGGAGAAAAGAAAATGTTGCTCCCAATTTTTTAAAATTTTATTTTATTTTTAAGTTCTGAACAGGTCTATCCTGCACTAGAAAAAGTAATCATTTGACACAGACATAGACACCACACACACACAGAGACACAGACACAGACACACACACACACACACACATACCATACAATGAATACTTCTGTTTCGAGTACTTTCTCTGGAAATGGATAACATCTTTATTCATAGGTCCTTTGATTTGAGAATTTTTTATAATTGATTTGAGTATTTATAATACTCAGAATAATGTAGTCATTCACACTTATTCTTTGAACAATATCACTGTTATTGTAAACAACATTCTCTTGGTTCTGTTTCACTTTTCATGATTTTATGCAAGTCTTCCTATGCTTTTCTAAAATAACCAGCTTACCATTTCATATAGCACAATAGTATTACAACACAATCATGTATCACAACTTGTTTAGCCATTCCCCAACTGATGGGCATCCCCTCAGTTTTCAGTTCTTTGCCACTATAAAAAGAGTTGCTATAAATATCTTATATCAATTTTTCCCCAAAGGAAGTGAATCAAGCCTGCAAACTAAATCCCAGTAAGTTTGACTTTTATTCCTGGTATAATTCTAGAAGAGATTATGACAGAGATGGTTGATGAACATCTGCAAAGGGAAGTTGTGATTCCAGTGAATTCACAGGGCCTTCTCAAGATCAAGTCCATTTTTTTTTTTTTACTAGAGAAACTAATAGATGAGAAGGATGTCAGGATAAAGTTTTCCCTGATCTTCTCAAGGGCACTGATAAAGCATCTAATATTTTTTTTTAGAGAAGATGGAAAGATATTGATAGATGAGTATATAATGAAAAAGATTAAGAATTGATTGGATGCATGATTTGATTTTAATGGCATAGGTGGTCTCCATTAGAGTAGTAACTCAGACCTCCTTACTTGGTTCTGTGCTACCTCATATTTTTTTCAGAGATATGGATAAGATTGAAGATGGTATGCTCATCAAATTTGTAGATGTCACAAAGTTGGGAAGGATAGCTAATACAATAGACATCACAGTCAGGATCCAAAACGATCTTGACACACTAGACTACTGCTCTGATAGAATTTAATTCTATTCTGCTTCATCATTTTCACTCATGTCTGACTCTTTGTGATCCCAACTGGGGTTTTCTTGACAAAGATATTGGAGTGGTTTGCCATTTCTTTCTTCAACTCATTTTACAGAGGAAGAAGGAGGCAAACAGGGTTAAAATCACTTTATCCTTTACTTCTAGATCATTTTACTGATAAGCCTTAGATAGTCCTTAGATAGTCCAGGGCAACTAACTGAGACAAATAATGGGTTGGATTCAACCAACTCTGTAACAAAGGAATGTGACTTCAGTCATGGTAGGGACTTCTGGATGCATTACTCACAAATAGTAATACAGTTCATAGTGAGTCTTACAAAAAAGGGAGGTCCTAGAAATGAAGGTGAGTGTGACAAGCCATTTTTAGAATTGCAGGAAGATTAAATTTTGTTGAAGAGTCTAGGATTGTCCCCACTTCCTCAAGGCTGACACTACAACCATCTATCTACTGACCACTTAGTTCCTCATTTGTGCTGGAGCATCTGGTGAGTCTGAGTTCTTCAGAGCTAAACTTGGGCCCTGCATTTCTTTTGGAGCCTGAAAGTCAGTAGAGGCAGTTTGGTGGAACAGGGATAGCCCTAATCTGGGAATCAGAAGACCTGGGTCTGGGTTTATAGTCCCTTTGCCTTTTTTGGTGTTAGCTCCTTCTTTAAAAAAAAAGTATATTGGACTTTTGGTGAATTTGAAGGTCCTTTCTGCTTACACATTGTACTATGCTATGAAATAACTGATAATTTTATATTAAATATCTGAGATGTCATCATGGTCATTTTTAAATTTTCTTAATTGCCAGGAAAATGGCCAGTACTGTTTAAAATGCTATTATCAGAAATGATGAGGCCTGAATATAATAAACCTTGCATCTATTTCTAAATTAAGTGGCCTTAATCCTCAGTCTCTGTAAGAGAGTAAAAGCTCTCACTTTAATCTCTAAAAGTCTCTTTTGGTTCTGACACCAGAGTAATCTAAACTTCTAGTTTTCTTTTTTGATAATTTCTAAAGTCTCTTTTAGTTCTGACATCAGAGTAATCTAAACTTCTAATTTTCTTTTTTGATCTCTAAGATCCTTTCTAAAATTGAAATTCTGAGGTATTAATGAGGAGGAACAGAGGCAAATGGGGTTAAGTGGCTTAGCTAAAGTATAAAAGAAATATGTATGGCTGGAAGCAGAATTAGAAGATCTAGGTATAGTAGTTTAACTCTAGTAAGTTATTGGACCTCAGTTTTTTCACTTGTAAAAAGGAGATTAGATGACCCCTAGAATTCCTTTAAATTCTGTGATTAAGTGAGGATCATATATTTAATTGTTGGAGTGGTGGAAATCAGGAAGGGCTTGTTGAAAGGTGTTAGGAATAGGCTGTTCGGGTTGGCATTCATATGAGTGGTCTTTGAGTTTACTTTGTACAAGAAAATAAAGAGCTAGAAGAGAAGTCTAAAAAGGTTTTGAACTAAAGGATGCTGTGGAATGTGTTAGAACCTTCTTTTCTCCATCCTTCTATAGAGGAATTCAGTTGTTGGATGATGCAATAGACTACCATGTTGACTGAGGAACTGTAGTAGCTCCAGGAGGAGTCAGCCAACATGGTAGTCTCTTGCATTTTCTCTGTATAGCTACTGGTACATCTTCCCCACACCACCCCCCAGTTTTAATCAAGGCCCAATAGTTGTGGTGATGGTGATGATAATGGTGAAGTGGATTTATCAAAAGATTAGTCAGAATTTCAGTGAGTTTAGTCCTTTCCCCTCAAGCTTTTATTCATACTCTCAGATTGGTTATAAAACCATAGTTCATCAGAACTTATTTGTAATGTTAGAACTGGGAATAGTTTTCCAGATCACTTGTTCTGGCCCACTTATTTTTCAGATGATTGATACAAGCCCCCCCAAAACTTGTCCCTCTGAGGTTACCTTTCATTAACTTTCCATATTTCTTAGAAGAACCTATATTGATACAATTGCCTCCCCTATTAGAGTGTGAACTCCTTGAGGATATGGGCAATGATTTTGCCTTTCTTTGTATCCCCAGTGCTTATTTGCACCATGTTTGGTAAATAATAATTGCCCTCTCAATACTTATTGATGGATTAATTGACCCAGATTTATGCCTTCTAACTTCCAAACCATTGTTTTTTCCTCTATACTTAGTCTAACACCTTCATTTTATAGATGGGAAATAGACATTTAAATATTCAGAGTTATACAAGGGTCCCATAACCCCTTGTTAGGTGGTGCATGTTGCCATCAAGGACCCAGAGTTCCTGAATTTTCTGGAAAATGAACTAAAGAAAAAGAGAATTAGCTCCAGAGACCAATGAATAGATAAGTAATTGAAGTGAAAGTTGGGGGAGATCTGGAATCAGGGCAACAATAATAAAAAAATCTTTCAACTCATAATATCCTTAATCTAAAGACTCCTTCCGACTTGTCCATGCCTTAGACCATGGTCTTTATGAGTTGTTGTGGCCTCCTCAATTTATCACCTGCTGATCAAGCTAATTTTAATATAGCTTTAGATCATGTATTGCTTGTTCTGAATAGGAATCCATTTCAAGTTAGGAAGGTCTGCTAAAACTTGTACTTCACTCTTTGGCTCTGAGGCTCCAGAGTCACTTTTCTGCTATGATGAGATGTTAGAGGAGGATATGAGTGAAGAAATTACAGCAACAGCTCATATTTATAAAGCTCATTACAGTTGATAGTGAGCTTTCCTCATAGAATAGAATAGATATAAAAATAGAATATTCATTTTTGGTCTATTTTAGAGATAAGGAAAAGGAGCACTTAAGTAGCACAAACTTTTCTTCCAAGCATCAGACATTTACTAGCTTAACTCTGCCTGTCTCAGTTTCTTCAACTGTAAAATGAACTAGAGAAAGAAATAGCAAACCAATCCAGTATCTTTGCTAAGAAAATCCTCAAATAGGGTCACAACAAGTCAGATACAACTAAAATGACTGAACAACAAGAAATGGGAAAACAAGTCTCAGAGAAGTTCAATGATTTATATAAGGTTATGGAGCTAATAAATATTTCATCCAGAATTTGAAGTCACCAGTCTACCAATCATTTTGTTAACCCTAAATCTAGTTCAAGAGGCTTCTAAGAACATGATTTAGCTCAGTAGAAAGTCTAAGGCCTTCTCAAGCTTGGAATTTCCTACCTGCAAACAGTGTTTTATGTTTCTTTCAGATACACGGGTTTCCAGTAAAGATGTCCTACCAGAATCAGCAACAGTGCAAACAGCCTTGCCAGCTATCTTCCACTTGGTCACAGCCTTACCAGCCTAAGTGCCCAGAGCCATGCCCTCCCAAATGCTCAGAGCCATGCCTTCTGAGGTGCCTTGAGCCATGCCCTCCCAAATGCTCAGAGCCATACCTTCTGAGGTGCCCTGAGCCATGCCCTCCTAGGCGTTCAGAGCCATGCCCCCCTAACAGCCTAGAGTCATATTCTCCTAGGTGCCCAGAGCCATGCCTTCCTAGGTACCTGGAGGCATGTCCTCCTAGATGCCCTGAGCCATGCCCTCCTAGATGCCCTGAACCATGCCCTCCTAAGTGTCCTGAACAATGCCCTCCTAGGTGCCCAGAGCCATGCCCTCCTAGGTGCCCTGAGCCATGCCCTACTAGGTGCCCTGAGCCCTGTCCTCCTACGTGCCCTGAGCCCCGTCCTCCTAGGTGCCCTGAGCCCTGTCCTCCTAGGTGCCTTGAACCATGCTCTCCTAGGTGCACTGAGCCATGCCCTCCTAGGCGCCCTGAGCCCTGTCCTCCTAGGTGCCCTGAGCCATGCCCTCCTAGGTGCCCTGA
>JAJPUD010000661.1:490008-537508 GCA_023553655.1 Myrmecobius fasciatus
TAGAAGGCTATTACAATAATCCAGGCATGAGATAAGAGCCCATTGCAGGGTGGTAGTAGTATAAGAGGAAAAGGGACATAAAGGAAAGATCTTATAAAGCTCAAATTGACAGGACTTGGTAAAAAAGAATAGAAAAGGCTGAGGATGACATAAAGATTGAGAGCTTGGGTGACTGGGGAGGGTAGTGGTCCCCTTAACAGAAATAGAGAATTTAGGAAGAGGAAAGGATTTTCAAAGAAACTTGAATTCAGGTTTGGATATGTTGAGTTTAAGCTGCAAATGGGAAATCCAATTTGACATCTCTATAAGACAGAATAAAAATTAAGACTAAATAAGTAGATCTGACAATCATTAATGTAGGTATATAATTGAATTCACACGATTAGATAATACCATCAAGATTGACCAGTTCCAATGATCTTGTGACAAAGAGAGCCATCTACACCCAGAGAGAGGTTGGTGGGAACTGAATGTGGATCATAACGTAGCATTTTCACCCTTTTTGTTGTTGTTTGCTTGCATTTTGTTTTCTTACTCATTTACTTTCCTTTTTGATCTGATTTTTCTTGTGCAGCAAGAGAATTGTATAAATGTTTACACATATTGGATTTAACATATATTTTGACATGTATAACATATATTGGATTGCTTGCCTTGTAGAAGAGGAGATGGGGGAAGGAGGAGAAAATCTGAAACACAAGGCTATGCAAGGGTCAATGTTGAAAAATTATCTGTGCATATGTTTTGAAAATAAAAAGCTTTAAAAAAAGATAATACCATCAAGAAAAATAGGATATAGAAAGAAGAGAAGGCTCAGGATAGATCCTTGGGGGTCTATTTTGGGCATGACCTGAGGAAGATATAGAAAGGATTGAAAGATTTGGAAAAGGCTCTCTGATATGCAAGATAGCAAATTGATTAGGAAATTGTTTTTTTTAAAAAATGCTTCAGTGTAGTGGGGCCTCAATTGAGATTATGTAATATAAGTCTATAGTTGACCCAGTCATCATGGATACATAATTTTCATGTACTAGGTTTCTGGATGCTCACATAACACAATATTGTCAAATCCTGCTCATGCTTGCTGAGATGTTGCACTTCCATATGTCTTTAGGAAAGAGAAATACCATTTGCTGTAAAATTGGGTAGTTGAGGCCTAAAGGACAGGACTTCCCCAAACCTACAGCTTTCTAATCATCTGTCTTCTACCATTAGGCCTCCTACTATTTGTTGATATTCTGTTCAGAATTCATTAGAATGTGAGCTCTTTGAAAGCAGGGACCTTTTATACCTTTCTTTGTTGTATATAATATCTGGCACAAAATTAGTTCTTGTGAACTAAGGTAATTTAGCAGTGGTTAGCACAATTCCACTCCCTCTTATTCTCCTTATCCTAATGAGATTGAACCCCAAACTGCGGAATGATAAATATCCCTCCCCAACCCCAGCAGTTTGCTTCCTCATTCCTATCCATCTTAACCCTACCCCAAATGTGCCATGCTAGATTTCCCCATCCCTTACCAATGTACCAGAAGCTGTTAACCATTTTTGTGTCATGGACTTCTTTGGCTATGAAGCCTATAGAATAATATTTTAAATGCACAAAATAAAATTCACAATATTACTAAGGAATCAATTTTACTGAAATATATCTGTCAAAATATTAAAACAAACAAGTTCACAGACCCCAGACTTGCATTTATGGTGATTGTTGCTAAGTTGTTTCGGTAATATCCAAATCTCCATGACTCCATTTTGGGGTTTTCTTAGCAAAGCTACTACAGAGGTTTGCAATTTCCTTCTCCAGCTCATTTTACAAGTGAGAATGATTTACTTAAGGTCACATAGCTAATTAAGTGTCTGAGTCTGGATTTGAACTCATCTCATCTTGATTCTAGGTCCAATGATCTATCTTCTATGTCACCTGGCTGTATTATGTCCCTGAAACTCCCATTCTTTAAAAATTTCCCTTCATTTTAGTCCTTCTCATTTTTTGTTCTTTCTAGGATTCTAGGATTCACTGAGACTAAGTTTTACTTGGAATCCCTGGTCATCATTTTCAGTCCTGGTTTGTACCTTGTCTTATACCTCATAACTCATTTGTCCCAATGGGAAATCATAATACTCTGTGCCACATTGTTTTGTTCAAGCTCACCTCAAAACAGCAACATCTCCTTTGAAAAGTCAAAGCATCATATGTATCATTTACTCCAGATCCTAGTGACTATTTTGTTTGTGAGTCCTCAGAGTAGTCCTTTTTGGAGGATAGATTCAATCCTGGGCTCACAGTCTCCTTCTCCATCTTCTGATTGCATACTAGGGTATTTCAACATACAGTTATCATATCTAGGGTTGGACAGGACATAGATTATCTTATCCAATCATCTGATTTCACACATGAGGAAGTTGAAGCTCAGGGAGCTTAAATTTGATTCAATTGAAACTAAAAATGCATCAAAATAAATGAATAAGAAGAAGTAGTCAGAGAAGCCACTTTTTAAAAATTATCTATTTATTTTTAATATTTAAAAAATTTTTGAGTTCCAAATTCTTTCCTTCCCTCAACCCCTCTCTACCTAATTAGAAGGCAAAAATGTGAGATCAGTTATACATTTGAAATCATGCAAAACATATTTCCATATAGCCATATTTCCCTCCAAAAAGCAAGAAAAATAACAAAGTGAAAAAAATTATGCTTCAAACTGCACTTGGACACCATTAGTTCTTTCTGTGGAGGTGAATAGTATTCTTCATTATAAATCCTTCAGAATTGTCTTGAATCATTGTATTGCTAAGAATCGGTAAGTCATTCACAGTTGATTATAGTATACTATTGCTGTTACTATATGTGATAATATCCTGGTGCTATTCATTTCACTTTGCATCAGTTCATATAAATTTACCCAGATTTTTCTGAAACCATCCTGCTTGTCATTTTTATAGCCTTCCATTGCAAACATATGCCATTGCAAATATCTTGCTCAGCCATTCCCCTATTGATGAGCATACCCCTAATTTCCAATTCTTTAACACCACTAAAAGAGTGACCATAAATGTTTTTTTGATGTCTTTGGTATACAGACTTAATACTGGTATTGTTGGGTCAAAAATATGCACAGTCCTTTGGGCATAATTCCAGATAGCTCTTCAGAATGTTGGATTAGTTCACAACTCCACCAACAGTGCCTTAGTGCTTGTTTGCCCTTGTCCCATTCAACAGTTGTCATTTTCCTTTTTTGTCATATTAGACAATATAATAGATATGAGTTAACACCTCAGAATTCTTTTAATTTGTATTTCTCTAATCAGTAGCAATGCAGAGCACTTTTTTCATATAACTATAAATAACTTTAATTTCTTTATCTGAAAACTGACTGTTTATATTATTTGATTATTTATCAATTGAAGAATGACTCATATTTTTCCATAAACTTGACTTCAGTTTCTATTTGTCTGAGAAATTAGCTTTTATCTAAGAAAATTACTATAAAATTTTCCCCAACATCTTACTTTCCTTCTAGTCTTGCTTGCATTGATTTTGTTTGTGCAAAAGTTAATTTAGTATAATATAAATTATCTATTTTACTTCCTGTGACCTTCTCTATTTCTTTTTTACTTATAAATTCTTCTTTTATCCATAGGTAATGTTTTTATGTGCCTCTAATTTATTTATGATATCACCCTTTGTTCCTAAATCATATATCCCTTTTAACCTTACATTGGTTTACAGTGTGATATGTTGGTCTGCCAAACTGCTTGAGCCTACTTTTAAATCCCTGGCTTAAAACCAGCTGTATCCCCTGGATAAATCATTTTCTTTATCTGGAACTCGGTTTCCTTATCTTCAAAATAAGGAGATTGCACCAGATTATTTGCAAGGTCTGTTTTAGTGCTAAGTCTTGTGCTACTCTAGTAAAGATATGAAACACAATAAAAAAAAGATAAAAGACAGACTCTTTTGAAAAGAATAATGAAAGAAATATGGAATTAGTTGGTTGAGTGTTTTGGAGGCCTGGTTGTTTCTAATTTAAGAGGCTATAGGAAGAAACTGCAGGTTCTTAAAAGGAAATGGGCAAAGGCAAAGTTTGTCCTGGAAAAGAAGGATTCTCTTGTAACGAATGAAACTTGGTTATCACATAGTCACAAAATGAAGTATTTGGAATATTTACCTGAACCAATAACTTATCAATTGGGCCCATTCACATTATTGAACAAAGATCAGAATCAATTAACTTGGAGAGGGGAATGAAGAACCAGTGGGGTGGTGTGTGCAAATGATGTCCAGTGTGAAGAGTTACCCAAAAGAGAGAGATCAGACTTCCAGATGTCCATAGCAAAATTGAAAAAGTGACCAGACATTATCAGAGATAGATACTCGGTAGGTATAAGCATAATCCTGTGTGTGGATAGGGGTACTGAGAAAAGCATGCAACAGATTCAATGGAAGGACTAAGACACTTGGAAAGATGACAAAAAAGACAGAATGGGCACAAGATGAACTTGGGGTCCTAATGGAAGGACAGGCAAATGAGTCATCAATGTGGTGCTATGGCTATTATGTGAAAATGGAATGGTTAATGACTTTAATAATCATTTTGACTTGTTCAAGCTCCCTTCCTATCCAGAAGAGGCTGGACTGACTAGCCCAGCAAGAAATAAAACTGAACATTCCTTAAACTGGGTGTAAGGGAAGTTCCTTACAGTAATGGCATATTGAATTCAGAACTTCCCCTCCTATGTCAGATAACCAACCAGACTGATTCTTGTCAACTCCCAGTTCTGAAAAACAACCCACTCCAGAGATGACCTGATAAGACCACTATGGGATTATACCACTCCCTCTGTAATTTTTGTCTTTATAACCTCGACTGCCTATGCCCACCCTGAGCTCAGATGTTCACATGTATATATGCTCACCTACTTAAAAGGAATAAATCCATAGATATGACCTAATGAATCTGTCTTTCTTAGACTGAACTCTGAGGAACAAAAGTTTGACAATGAATATATGAAATGCTGTGTTGGTGGATCCAATATGTCACCAAGGTGATGGTGTAGCAAGAGCAAGAGCAAATGACTTGGGGTCGCATCCAAGTTCTACCATTCCTTAGTTATGAATGACAAATTATAGACTGGGAGAAGTTGGTTAATGGCAGGGTCAAGAAGAGAAGCTTGACCAGGTGACTTAAAATCTAGGAGCCTCAATTATCTCACCTTTAATTTCAGAATAATAATATAAATATACTCTACATCGAAATGTTGCCTGGAGAGCAGTGTCTTGTAAACCTTAAAGGAGGAGACAAGGATAGTTTCTGTTGGATGAGGCATTTGTTACGGTTTTTTTTTCCTCTAAAGCTATAGAAAGAGCAAGGAAGGACCTGAGAAAAGCAAAGAGAAAAGCCATAGCACCACATTGATGACTCATTTTCCTGTCCTTCCATTAGGACCCCAAAAGATTTTCTCTGAAGGAAAGTTTAAAAAAAGGAGAGGGTATTATGTGTGCCAAGATGAGGGGCCAAAGTTTGCCACTTTGCCTAGGCATGTTGGGGGATGGGACACAGGTGTAGAAGGAACAAAAGATAAAATAGGAGAATTATTCATGATGGATTGGTGAAGCTATATAGTCCATGGATCAGGAAGTCCAAGGGAGTTTGCTTATTTGTCCTCTCCTGACAATTCTATGAGTCAAGTAATGTAATTTTCATTATTCCTGTTTGAAAGATGGGAAATGAAAAATTAGAGGTTGAGTGACTTATTCAGTGTTATACATCTAATGAGTGTCAGGACCAGGACTTGAAGCTCAGTTTTTACTGAACTAAGAACCAGTATGTCTATAATGGCATATTATACTGCCTCTCTTTCAGCTTTTTAATATCTTTTTTTCCCTAGATCATCCACTGTAAAACCCTAGTTCCTCTGTGCTTCTTACTGTGCCCCTAGCTGGACAAGGGGGTGCATTTGTCATCAAATGAAGGCAGGTGGCAGGAAGGTACTTCTAGGTGTGAAATGCTCACAAGCATGCAGCTGTCCCAGTGCATCTTGCAAAAGAGGGAGGTAATGGTAATGGTAATGAGGCAAACATTTGCAGAATTGCATGTGAATTTCCTATATAATTCATATATTAGAGCTTTATCAAAGATATTTGACCCAAAGAATGACTTTCTTTTTCATCCTGTGTTGGAACAAATAAGCAGACTCCCCTGGACTTCTTGATCCATGGACTACATAGCCTCATCCACTTATCAAAAATTATTCTCCTAACTGATCTTTTGTTCCTTCTATTCCTATATCCCATTGATTTTACTTATGCAAAAACTTTTCAAGTTCATATATTTGGAACTGCCTATTTTATGTTTTATGACTGCCTCTCTGTCTTGCTAAGTATTCTAATACAGCCAGTACATCCTTCCATTTTCTTACATTAAAAAAAAAAATGTGGTCTGTTTCATTTAAGCCAACTCTCTCTCTCTGAAACTTGTTTTGGTATTTGGCATAAGTGATTGAACCAATCTTATTTTTGGCCAAGACTGCTTTCCAGTTTTTCTCAGTTATAAACTATTAAATTTTAATAAGCTATTATTAGCACACTCTTTTTTCCAGTAGGGAGTCCTTCCTTAAGAAGTTTATGTTTTAATTATCATGTAGTGGATATCTTGCTATCTAGGGGAGGGGTGGGGAGTAGGGGGGAAAATTTGTAACAGAAAGCTTTGTAAGGGTTAATGTTTAGGAATTACCCATACATGTGTTTTGCAAATAAAAAGTATTAATTAAAAAAAAAGAAGTTTATGTTTTTCTGTTTATCACACAAGGGACTTGTTTGTCTGTGATTCATAATGTCTGAGCTATAGGTCCACTATCCTATTTTTAACATATTTACTGGTTTAAAAAAGAGTTTTAGGTATTGTTTCTCCCCTTAAAATGGGAGCTACTTCAAGGCAGGGATTATCTTGTTTGAATTTGTATCTCTGGTGTTTAACTCAGTGCCTGGAATACATTAAGTTCTATATTGCTATATATCTATTTATCAATGTATATTTCTCTCCATCTTTTTTTATCATCTATGTGGCTACCTATCTAAAATTTCCTTTCATCCTGTATCTCTTTTTCTGTCATTGTTCCATCTACTAATCCTCAATGAGACCTAGTTTCTTATTGATGACTCTGATCCTTCTATCTCTGATAGGCTATATCTTCATATATGCCCCTTATATAATGGTCCAGAGGAAGACTCAACTTCCACACTGAGCTAAGCCATAAGAATGTGGAACTCATTAGAACCCTTCCAAACTGTTCTTCCCCCATAGAAGTTTGTTCTCTAGAGCCGTCTTCTCTTGAGATGTTATTATGAATATGAACCCCCAAGAGCCTGCCAAATTATCTGATTCCTACAGCTTCACTTCCTGTTCCTTAGCCATTTTTTTTTCATAACTGGCTTGCTAGAGAAGAGAAATCATGTCTTGAAGGTTTTAACCCAATCATCTTCATACCTTCTGCCCTGATGCCCTATTGTCCTCTCCCCATCTGACTCAATCTGTCAAGCACATTCCAGCTATATATGTCATTTCACTACCTGGCCATTTTCTTACCAACTATTTTGCTGCCAAATGCATGTCTTCTTCCTGACTCCCTCTTAAATTTGGAACCATGCCATTGCTTGGAATTCTGCCATTGATCCTGAAAGAATATATTAATCTATCCCCAACCTCTTCACTGGACCACTCTACAGTTTTGCAGATCAGAATTTCTTTCTTGGATACCATGCTCCTATATGTGTTGCATGATTCCATTAGAACGTAAACTCCTTGAAATAAGGGACTGTCTTTGAATTCATATTTATATCCTTCGAACTTAACACAGTCTTTGACTTATACACAGTAATTAATATATGCATTTTCTTTCATGCAATCTTGACATAGGTCAGTTAGGTATTTAGTTAATACTCTGGGGTTGATGGTGGTAATGGGGGGGGGAAATGATGGTGATATGTGAATTTATTATAGAATTTCAATGAATTGCTACCTTTATCTCAAGTTTTTATCCATGCTCATGTAATTTATATAAATCACCCACAGTTTGTAAAATTATAGAGCCCCTAAATAGTAGAGCTAGCAGGAGACTTAGAGCTCATTTCATTGTCTCATTTTACCAGAAATTGAGGCACAGAGAATTGTGAAATGTCTTTTAATTTCCAGACTAGTGTTTTATTCTCTGAATCACATGACCAACTCCTTCGCTCTACATTTTACAGATAGGGAAGTGAAGGGCCATTGACTAAGCATTTATTCTTTATGCACTATAGGGATGGGACAAAAAAGTGGGTAAAGTACTTGGGAAATGACTTGAAAAGAGACAGAATTAACCAGAGGGCATCAATGAATAGATGGGAAGTTAAAGGGAAAGGAAGGGAACTCAGATGGAGTAGGAATAATAATTATGAAAATTCTTTAAATGACTCCATACTTCAGTCAAAAGTTTTTTCACATTTCTGTGAATCTCTAAATCATTACAGAATATCTTATCTTTAATCAATGAATCTTTCTGAACTTAGTTTTATTGGTTCTCAGATGATAGACAAATCCTGTATTGCTTTCATTCCACAATAAACACATTCCATTGTGTTTATGACTCTCTAAATTCTTCTAACATTATTCAGCTCCTTTCTATCTCCCAGAACTTCCCTCAATAGTTGGGACTTTTCATCCTGGAACATCCCTTTTTCATGTGGGATCCCTTTTTCATTGGTAAGTTCCTTCCAGAAATTTTTATTTTGTGGATGAGCCTAGACCAGCCATGATTTATTCACCTTCTAGCTATACTTCTGCCTCTCTGGACTTGACCTCTGGACTCTTCCACCTGGGTAGCTTCTCTGCATTTCAGAAAAAAAAAGTTCTACCAGAAGTACCAGCAATCCAATTGCCCTGCCAATCACTTCTTAAAGGCTCACATCCTTTCTAGGTCAAGTGTCCGTAGCTGTGCTGACAAATGCCAGGAGTCATAAGCATTACAGCTGTGCCAGCAGAAATAACTCCTTGCCCTCCTCCTTACTCATAACAGTGCCCATCAAAAAGGAAGTAACAGCTTCTAGGACCATGAAATGGGGAATTTAAGCATTTAACCATCTCTCTCCCTCTCTCTGAATTTTCATGTTCCTCTGTCCTTGATCTACCCTAGAGGGATCTGCCCTAAGAGAGGAGCTTTTGTTCTTGGAGCTATGGTTATTTTAGAAATCATACCTCCTCCCCACCTCCAATTTTTTCTCCTTTCCTATTATCTCCTTCTCCCCCCCCCCAACTACATATACAGCTCTGGGATAAGACATAGTTGAGAAAGGATCAACCTACTCAGTACTAAGTTTCCTTGCCATCCTGGCCTGCTGCTATGCTATTACTATGCTACATGTGCTCTCCCTTGTGCTATGGGCTATAACTTAGGTGTCTCTTGGGGAGAAGGGTTTCCATTTCCTCGATCCTCCTGATCACTTCCCCAAAGAAAACAATTCATGGTGTCAAAGCGTTTCATGATGAGATTTGGATTGTTCTTCTACAGTCTTCTCCACCTTTACCCCTATTCGTCAGATAGTGTCAACCCTTTCTCAGGTCATTTTTTTCCATCTATTTTGTGTGTTGTTAGATCTAGATCCTGATAAGCAATGGAAATTGCTAAACTAGTCAATGAACTCTAATAGATTTGAGTGGCATTTCTGGTCAGCAGAATGCTAAGCCGGGGATTCTGACTCTAAGGCCAGTGTCCTTTCCAGTTCATCATGCTATATATCTCAATGAATTGGATTTAGTCTGACATGAGTTTTGGGGGAGTTTACACCAAGTGTTATTTTCACAGAGGTTAGCCTGGAAATGGGCTAGCAGATTTATATATGTCACAACAGTGGGTTCCAAACTAAGAGAATCATATAATTTAGAATAGTTAGGTACTTTAGAGATCTGTCCTAAACCCCTTATTCTCTAGAGGAGGAAATTGAGGATTATAAAAACTAAGTGACTGGTCTAGGGTCACATCTTTTGTAAACATCAGAGTGAAGAAACAAACCCAGATTTGATTTTCAGTGCCATTCTTTTCATTATCCAAAAAGTTTTCATTATCCCCAGGAGATATCCTTCCATTTTTAACTAGTCTTCATATGAATAGATATAGAGATATACACATATATATTTATGTATGTATGTAGATATATATATATATCTACATACATATAGATAAAGAAGTATCTATCCATAGATAAATATAGATATATGGTCAGTAGTAAATAGATGTTGGGAATGTCTACTACTCTCATTTCCCGTAATGGAATCCTGGCAGACCTTTAATCTTGAGTTTCAGAGCAGGAAGAAAATGAGTTTTATCCAAAATGGAGGAAACTGGCCTGTGTTTCCAACTCTCCCCCCCACCAGAATGTATAAGAAATTTGCAATTCTAGTTTCTTGACACCCTGGGAATCTTCTGGGAATCCTACTCTCTGACTTTCAGAAGTTCTGAGTGAGATGGTGGTCCTCACTCTGTAGATTTGGGTGTTTGAAGCAAATATCTGTGGAGATCTTTGTTTCTTTCTTGATCCTTGGTCTTACCTGTCATGTGAGTGATTTGCCAACAGGGAGATGGTAGGACCTTGACTATGTCCTCATGAACATCAGAATCCTTCCATTCTTTCTTGATCTGTGCAATTTTAGGGGAAATTGGATCTTTCTCAAATCTTTTTGGAACCAAAGGGATTATTTCTCAGAAATCACTAAATGCATACTTTGGCGTCACTCTTACCTTTAAACTGATGGTGTAAGAGATTCTGGCCAGGAATGCAGATAGGAAGCCATACCTCTCTTTAGACATCTTTCTGCTTATTTAAGATTGCAAAAATTCAGGATAGGGCAGAGCAACTAGGGCTTTATTCCTAGATGTCTAATTTTAAAGGGGTCTTGACAATCCTGACAATCATTCAGCAGCTCTGAAACTGGATTTAGAACCTAGTAATTAGAAATAATCATTGAAATTAGAAAACTACCATGAGGTAGCTCCTTCCATCATCCACCTACACAACTGCGCCCCAGTGGCAGTATTGCCCTGCTCCACCCTGGTTTTGACTTCCCAAAAGTAGTTTCAAGACACCCCAAATATCCTCACACCCAACAATTGAATTCAGGTTGCATTTTGCAGTCTTTTCCATGGAATCAATAATCATTATCTATAGTTATGACAAAACTACATTTTGATCAAATGAGATAACATTTGTAAAATGCTTATATAGTGTTTGGCACATAATAGGTACTATATAATTATTTCCTTATCTCTTTTCTTGTAGGTTTCAATGTTTTTCTAACAGCTGCTAGTTGTTTCTATCTGATACTCTCTGAACAACAATCTTCATGATTTTTAGTCTTCTCACTACAGATTGGTTATTAGAAACTACATATGGAAAATATGAAATTTTTACTGATGGTGAAGAATTGGTTAAATTCTTTGTGTACTCTTGGTTGGCCTAATGCATTCTTCATTTCTTATAGTTATAAAGAGTCATACTATATATACAAATATATATATAAAGTGTTAATGCAAAGCTAAGGTAAACTGAATAATTTATCTTTTCTCACTCTTCTAAGACAAAAGACAAATGAGGTATAATAGATTTGGAAGAGAGAGAGCACAACAAGATTGAATTAGGAGATGCTGGAACAGTACAGGAATAAGTAATATATTAGGAGATATTTTTTATAATAACTCAAGCAAGGACAAAATCTGCATTGGAAAAAATTCCTTATAATGCTCTGATCTACCCATATTACTTTGTAACAATGTCATGTCTCTTAGAAGAACAACAACAAAAAAGGCAACCCTAGAATTCTGATTCTACTTAAGCCACAGAAAACACAATGAAAACAGAAGAAAAAGCCCATAACTTTACATTCTTTGGTTCCTGTCACTTTCCTTAATCATCTTTATGATTTAGAGTAAGACTTTTAGAGCTAGAAGAGATCTTAGGGACTACCTGGTACCATCTGCCCCTTCTTCAGCATCTTCCTTCCTTAATCTTCCATCTCTGAGTCTCCTTTTTCTTCTTATCATTCATTCTTTATACTGAGTTATTTCATGTCCAAGAATGCACTAAAAATTCTAGTACCTTAGAATGAGTTGCTAATTAACAAAATCACAGGATTTTGAGAGTGAAATACTTGGGTCAATTTATTCTGAAAAGGAACCCCCACTACAATATGGATTACAAGTATTCATCTATCCTCTCTTGGAGGACCTCAAAAGAGGGACAGCTCTCAGCACAGACCATTCCACTCTGGGACAAACCTAACTCTTAGAAAATGTTAAGGATATCAAGTCTAACTTTGCTTCTTTACAATTGTGCTTCTGGTTCTGTCATGTGTCCAAATAGAGTAAGTCTAATCCCTCTTTAATATGATAGCTCTTTCAGAAATTAAAGGCAGTCTTCATGTCTCCTCATGAGTCTTCATTTCTCTTGAGTCAACATCATCTGTTTTTTCATCTCTTCTCAGAACATGAACTCAAAGTCCTTCATCATTCTGGTTGAATTCATCTAGACACTCTCTGGCTGATCAGTGTCCTTAAATTATGGTGCCTAGATTTGAACACAATGCTCTAAATGAGGTTTGGTAAGGGCACAGCACAAAAGGTCCATGACTTTCTTATTCTGGAATGGTATTCTTCTCTTAATGTGACCACAATTCATATTTGAGACTTTTTTTGGGCTGCTACATCACACTATTGATTTATACTAAGTTTGAAGTTCATTAAACCTCTAGATCTTTTTCAAATTGTTAGCTAACCCTTCCTAGCCCATAATAAAGATATTAGGTATGTGACTTTATTTTTAACCCTACTGAATTTTATCTTAGTAGATCTAGTTCAGTTTTCTGGCCTGTCAAGCCCTCCTTGGATCCTGGCTCTTTGACTCAGTATGTTAATCACTTACTAGCTTAAAGTCATCTTTAAATCTTATTAGTTATATGTATATATATATATGTATATATATATATATATATATATATATATATATGCTTTTATCCAAGTAAGTGATAAAAAATGTTTAACAGCACTGGGCCAAGAACAATTGCATGGGGGTAATCAATGAAAAACTATTACCATGATGACAATGAATGACCACTCTCTGAGTCCAGGCAACAAACCACTTCTCTATCTGATTGCATTATCATTTAGTCTAACTCTCTCCATTTCCTCCACAAGAATAACATGACATATCTTATCAAAAAGCCTTACTGAGATCTAGGTAAACTCTATTTATAGCAAATGCCCCAAATTTCCTTATCAAAAAAAGAAAATAAATTATATCTAACATGACCTATTCTTTTTTCATATTTTTATTAGAGCTTTTTATTTTCAAAACATATGTATGGATAATTTTTCTTATTTCTTATTTTTTTGTTTTATTAAAACTTTTTATTTGCAAAACATATGTATGGGTAATTCTTCAACACTGACTCTTACAAAGCTTTCTGTTACAAATTTTTCCCCCTACTCCCCACCCCTCCCCTAGATGACAGGATAATGGATAATTTTTCAACATTAGCACTTGCAGTGTTTGCTTTAGCAGCACATATACTAAAATTTAAATGATGCAGAGAAGCTTAGCATGGCCCATGCACAAGGATGACACACAAATTCATGAAACATTCCATATTAAAAAAAAACCCACACATTAATACTTGCAAAACTTTGTGTTCCAATTTCCCCCTTTTCCCCACCCCTTCCCCTACATAGCAAGTAATCCAATATATGAGATCTATTCTTTTAAAAAATTTTTTTTACATTTTTTAATTAAAAGCTTTTTATTTACAAAGCCTATGCATAGGCAATTTTTCAATACTGACCCTTGCAAAACCATTCTATTCCACATGACCTTGATGATTCTTGTTTAACTCAAGCTCATTCTTTGTAATCATTGTTTCCCTTACTAAATGCTCATCAACCATATCCTTAATGAGCTATTATAGAATTTTCTCATGTGATGGCACATTCAACTGGAGTTTTTCCCATGGAGTTAGATCTCTTTTGATAAGACACATTCTGGCTCCTTGCTAAGGGATACATGCCATCAGAGTCTTTTGGTTGTTTCTTTTGTTCTCAAGACCAGACTGGGAAACTGTGTCAAAGAGCACTGGAAGCAGAGATAGGAATAGCTTTTTTAGGATTCAAAGGACTCAAAAGGAGAAGCTACTTAATGTACTTACTGTATATATGTATATGTAGATAGATAGATATCTATATCTAGATAGATATACATCTTTTGAACATATTTTTAGCAAGTCTATACCTTAGATTTCCCAATGGAGGAGAAGAGATTTTTTTCCCCTTTTGCTTTTCAGAAATAACTACACAAGTTATGATCATAAAGCACTGAGAACAAATGTTGCCTAGGGGAGCCTGAGTCTGGGTCTTTAGTCCCTAGCTGCCTCTTCCTTTTTATGTTTCTTTCTCTGGCCACAGGTAACCAATAATAGACCCTAAAATACATGGTTTTAGCTTGGGTATCTACTCAATGAGCTAGAGAATTCAAAAGATCATTAATTTCTTCTAGTCTTCCCAAGAAGAGCTCCTGCTCAGAGGAAAAGATTATGACCATCTCCAGAATAATGCTCTAGAAAGTATAGATGAAAGGCCTAAGAAAACTGAAGTTTTACTTGATTGGCTATAATTTACACTCAGGGACATGTGAATTGTGCAGGCAGCACAGGTCAAAGGAAAAAGTGAAACATCTGTTCTCTAATCTTCATCCCCTGGAGTGATATAATTGAAAAGAGAAATTACTATTTTAAGTCTTGGTTAATAAATGCTTGTGTTTTAAGCATTACTATAGGGTGAATAAAATAAATAGCTATCCTATGTTATTTCTGCTACAGCTAAGTCCTAATTAGTGTGATTAATGATTTCTCTGAAGTATTCTAATTATTAGAGATCACTCTTCATATTTCCATAGGGCTGGTGTCAATTAAAATATTTTATGTAATTAGAACTTCAAATAATGCAGAATTGAATACATAAGACTACTTCAAGGTATTCATTATTTGCACTAATCTGTCTCACCTGTACTTTGTATAATGGTAGACTTTTCTAGAAAGTCTAGTGTTGCCCTGTCTTGCCCTCTATCCCCAACTCCCAAGTTGAGAGGAATCAAAGTCAAGTTTTGGTAGTTTATAGTTTTCACATTCTATTCTCAGTATTTGACTTTCTCCAATCTTTTATTACCATTATTTATAGGTAATTCTGCCTAAAAGATTATAAATTTTCATTGCTTAAACTTGAAAGATACCTTGGAGTTTACAGTATGGATCTCTTTTTATAAGGAAAATGCCTTAAATTTAAATCACTCTGACTCTCACTGATTGGCTAACAACAGGACCCAGTCCTAGCCTCTCTGGTTCAGTTTTTGGATGCTGATGGTTCAGAATGAACGTAAATAGCAATTATTTCTATTTTGTCCAAAAACTCAGGTCTTTCCCTCCCAATGGATTTTTTGGATTAGGTAAAAGAGGTCATTTTTTTGCCTTATTTCTTACCCTTAATCGCTAAATGGGAATTGCCTCAGACAAACTAAGACCTGGGAAAGACCAAGGTCTCCCACTCCATTCATTCAAGGCCTGATTTATATCTTTCTACTGGACCCACATGGCTCAGGAAAGAAATAGGCTAGTGACTTTGCACAGCCCTGTCTCACTTAAATTCAGTTCACATGAGAGTCATGACATCATCTTCCCAATGTCATCATCCTTTTTGAGAATGAAGAACAGACAATAACACAACAGCATTTTCTCTTTCATTTTCCAGGATTGTTCAAATATTACTGACAGTGGCACATTACCTACATCTGCCAGTTCTTTTAGTTTCCAATGATATGATGTCATTCATTTGACTCAAGAGATCTGATAGCATTAAGGACAACTAGATGCTTTCTTTCTATCTCTTTACTTATCTTCGATATCTTCGATATCTCTTTACTGTTTTTGCTCTATCGTTTCCAGTACAAAGATCATTCTTGGAAGAGAAAATGGAAACAAAAGAAAAACTGGACATCTCTACATTCTTTCTTTATCCCTCCACCCCAAATAAAATCTTATTCCTTCTTTGATCCTCTCTTTTCCCCTTCCCCCAATGATTAAAACCCAAAATAAAATAAAACCTTTCATTTTTCTGTTCTTAGCTTCCCTTGATAGCTTCAGTTAATTTTAAACTTTAGCCTTCCAGTCATTGCTTTTACATAACTTTATCATGCTTTTATACTCATATTAAGGTAACTGGTCTTATTTCTATCTTCTGTATATTTCTTCTAAAACAGTAAGTTAATTAATGAGTTCCTTATAATCCACTTTGGCCTCTTAATAGCAGGCCTAGGTCTTTTCATATTGTCCTATACCTCAAGAAAAATTCTTTGCATTGAAGAATTAAAATAGACCAAAGAACAGGAAAGAGTTTTACATGAAAAGAATTGTGGTGATTTAAGCTTAAAATTTAATTAATACAAACTAAAAATAAATTGTAGAATACCACAGAAACTGCCCAATTCATCCAATTATTTTGCATGTTCTTGGGTAGTGAACAAACTAAAGAGCTGTATAGCACTTCTGGTACAGTTAGATTTTATTGTTTTGGGTTCCACACACACACAAACCCAAAGTATGTTTCAGAAACAAGTATAATGAAAAGTATCATTAAGTGTTTAGGGGAGTTCAGCCCATTCTATTTAAGAAAACATATGCAAAGAGAACCAATTAGACTCTATGTTTTCTCCAACTTGAAATAAAGATCCATTTCATTTGCCATTTTTTTCTTTTTCTCCTTTTTTTTTTTTTTTTTTTTTTTTTTTTTTTTTTTTTTTTTTTTTTTTAGCAAACAAACCTCCATGCTACCTCATTATGAATTGGGAGTGAGTTAATGTGAGTTGCTTTGGATGGTAATTCCCAACAGTATTCCTTTAATGCAGTTCAGTCTGGAAGTGGGTATAAATAAGATTTTTCATTGGATTGCAATAAAGTCCCTGTCTTATAGAATCATAGAATTTAGAGCTGAAAGACACTTTAGAGATTATTAGCTTATCTAACTTTTAGTTTCAGAAGAAACAGACCCCAAGAGAAACTGTCACCCAAATTCACAGAGCAAGTAACTAATAGAGCTGAAAATCAAAGTCTGATCTTCTGACCAAAGTTCCTTCTATTGGTTAGTCAATAAGCATGTATTAAGCATCTACTATCTTCCAGGCACTACTGTGCTAAACTTTGGGGATACAAAGAAAGGCAAAAGATAGCTCCAGTGCTCAAGGAGTTCACTATCTAATTGAAGAGACATGTGAAAACTATGTACAAACAATATACATCCATGAGAAATAGGCAATAATTAATTGAGGATGACCTTCTTTATTCCCAAAAGTTTTCCTTCTAATTATTCTGCTATTCACTTTCTCTTCATTTTTTTCTTTATACTTCTTTTACCAGGAGCAAATATTTGTACCTCTGTCTTCTTATATGGCATCTCTGGAGATGTAATATTTTGGATGGGGTTAAAGAAGGGAAATTAGCTTTCATGGAAAAGTTGGTCATCTTACTCCTCCAGATTGTGTTTCCTATTCTCCCCACCAGAAATAAAAAAGATTTTGGTGTTCTAGTTTCCTTGACACCCTAAGAATCTGCTAAGAATCTCAATCCTTGATTTTCAGAAATCCAGAATTTTCACTGGATGAGATATTGACCATTGCTCTATAGGTTTAGGTGTTCAAAGAAAGTATTTATGGGGATATTGGTCCCATGATCTCAATGTCAGTAAGCTGCCATCAGGAGAAATGGTGGTATCTTGGCTGTGTCCTCACATGCATCAGAATGTTTCCATTCCTTCTCAGTCTGTACAATTCTTGCCCAAAGTATCTAAAAAAAAAAACCCTGGATAAGTCACTTAACCTGTGCCTCAGTTCCTCCAACTATTAAATAGATTTGATGGCCTCTATCACCCTTCTAGTTTTAAGCCTTTTAATCTATGAATTTAGAGAGAAGAATGGAAGTCCAAGTACAGATGTGCATTAACAATAATATGAGATAAAGGAAAATGCAAAGGAGTGAACCTCAACCTCTCCTGAAAATGAAACAACTTGGGACTTTGCATTTGTGGACACTGGAGGAAAAGGTTATAAAGAAGTATTGAGAAGGTAAAGGCAACAGAACTTGGCAATTGATATGAGTAATGACAGACATGAAAACAGAGACAGAGAGATAGAAAAAGGGAGGTAGAAAGCAAGAGGAAGAAAAGGAGATAGTGGATAGGACAGAGAAGGGAGGAAAGAGACAGAGAGAAAGAAAGAGAGAGAGAAAGAGAGAGACAGAGAGAGAGAGACAGAGAGAGAGAGACAGAGATTAATGAACTGATGATGATACCTAAGTATCTAAGTTGGGAAGATTAGGGTTTGGGAGAAAAAATGGGTTTGCTGTTGGACATGCTGAATTTAAGATGTCTATAGAATGTCCAGTTTGAGAGTTTAAGTTGTGTATGTCACTTGCTTGGACTCTTCTCCACAACTCAACTCTTCATTATCAGGGCTAGCATTGTAGTGCAGCTTCTCTATTTCCAGCTTACCTTGTTTGGAGGGAATTGGTTCTTTCTCAGGGCAATTTGGAACCAGAGTAATCATTTCCCAGCAATTAATGAATACATGCTTTGGCATCTCACCTATCTCTAGAGATCCTGGACAGGACTTCAGTAAAAATTTATACCTGATTCTATATATAGACTTTCTTTTTGTAGCAGCCAACATTCAACATGCTATCTAGGGCAGGACAACTAGAGCTTTGTTCTAGGTGGCAAATTTTAGAGTGACCTGAAAAGCCCTCTCATCCTTTACCAGAACTGAAACTAGCAGCACAGACTCAAGACTTAATTATCAAAAATAATAAATTAAAATGGGATGTTACCAGATGATGATTTCCTCCCCCTCTTCCCCTCCTCTACAGTTACACCCAGATAAGGAGATCCTCACTCTGTCTGTTCTGTCTGTTCTATTTCCCCTTTCACTCCCACCACCAAAGGTAAGTGATAATCTAATAAAAATCTAATAAAAAATAATCTAATGACATCTCAATGTGTCTGATGTCTCCTACACAGAGCAACTGATTTCATGAATTTTTAGAACTGGCAAGTAGGCTCAAAAATTACTCTGCCAAGATCTCACCTGCTTCTATCTACTTCTCCTTGGGCCAGGAGGTCCCCAGTCTTAATATCTTCTGTTCCTTACTTAAAACCTCTTAAGGTAAAATTAACTTTTCATTAGCCATTGAAAACTTATGTAAAGCAGGAAGTGATAATAAAGTTAGTGACTTCAGTAAAGTGAGATCACACCACTAGTACACAAATGAAAATATTAAAAGTCATCCCTAGATTCAATGCCATTTCTTCTATGGGTCTCCTGTTGTTGATTTACTTTCCCACAGAATATCCTCTGACTGACAGCTCAGGAGATTTGACACCGTCTCCTTCTGTAAATTAAATCTTAAGTTTTATAATGAGGTTATAGAATTACAGAGTAGAAGGTACATTATGGGTCATCTAGTCCAATACTTTCATTTTTCCTAATAAGCAAAACAGAGCCCAGTGAGAGGTCAAGAAGACAGAAAGGAAATAGATATTAATATAATATTTACTATGTGTCAGATACTTGCTAAGTACATTTTATAAATATTACCTCATTTGAAACTCACAACAATCCTGTTAATTTTACCCCCGTTTTAGAGTTGAGGAAACTGATGCAAACAGGGTTAAGTGACTTACATAGCATCACACAGCTCATAAGTCTCTAAGGCTGGATTTATGTTCTAGCCACTGAACTCTCGGCTAAAGAGAGTTTCAGAGGTAAGAGAGCAGGTTTAAAATGGTTTGGGTAGAACAATGAGGAGTGGGGAAGATTAGACTTCTCTCTCCTTCCCCATAGGCTATAGTATCTACTAGTGACATTCATAGAAGATCCAACAATTCAAGAGTTTATTGGTTCAATTAGAGTTCAAGGAATAATTGAAGGAGCAGAGACATATGTCCCAGACAAATATGTATACAGAAAGGCAGTAACTTGAAGGAGGAGGTATAGTTGAGGAATAGGACCCCTAAGTAAGAGAGAGAGAGAGAGAGAGAGAGAGAGAGAGAGAGAGAGAGAGAGAGAGAGAGAGAGAGAGGAAGATATGGGCTTAAGAGAGAGCTATCTTCATCATGAAGAAGAGCAGACTCTGGGAGTCCAGGCCAATGACTTTCCCAGCTTAGAATTTTAAAGTGGACATTCTATAGATAACTTAAATTCAGCATGTTCAAAAGTAAACTCGTATTTTCCTCTCAAAACACTCCTCACTTATTGTTGTGACCATCTTCCCAATTATTAAAGTTCACAATTTGTATTATCATTAGTGTGCTCTCTCTCTCTCTCAGTCTCTCTCTCTCTCTCTATCTCTCTCTCTCTCTTTCTCTCTTTCTGTGTGTGTGTGTGCGTGTCTGTCTCTCTCTCTGTTTCTCTCCCTCCCTTTCCCTCTCCCTCTTTGCTTCTGTCTCACTCTGTCTTTGTCTCTCTCTATGTATCTATCACTGGCTCTGTTTCTTTCTGCTTCGGTCTGTCTCTCGCTTTCTTTGTCTCTCTATCTCTATCTCTAACTCTCTCTGTCTCTGTCTCTGTCTCTCTCTCTCTCGCTCTCTCTCTCTCTCTCCCTCCCTCTCTCTGTCTCTGTCTCTATCTGTGTCTTTGTTTCTTTCTGCTTCTTTCTCTCATTTTCTTTCTCTCTGTTTCTCTCTCTCTCTCTCTCTCTCTCTCTCTCTCTCTCTCTCTCTCTTCCCCTTTTCCTCTCCCTCTCCTTCTCTCTCTTTGTTTTTGTCTCACTCTGTCTCTATCACTGGCTCTGTTTCTTTCTGCTTCGGTCTGTCTCTCACTTTCTTTGTCTCTGTCTCTTTCTATCTCTAACTCTTTGTCTCTCTGTCTCTGTCTCTCCCCCTCTCTGTGTTTCTGTCTCTCTCTGTCTCTGTCTCTATCTGTGTCTTTGTTTCTTTCTGCTTCTCTTTCTTTCTCTTTCTTTGTCTGTCTCTCTGTATCTCTCTCCATCTCTTTCTGTCTCCATCTCTTGCTCTCTCTCTGCCTCTCTATCTCTGTCTCTCTGTCTCTATCTCTTTCCATCTCTGTCTTTCTCTGTCTCTACCTCTTTGACTCTCTGTCTCTCTCTCTATTTCTCTGACTGCATAGAACTATTTTTTGTCTCTCTTCATTTCTCTGTTTCTTCCTGTCTCTGTTTTTCTCTGTCTCTGCCTTTGAATCTTTCTGTTTTTCTGTCTCTGTGTCTTGGCCCTGAAGTTCTAGTAGTTATTATTTGCCTTGGAAATGTGTATGTCACTGCTATTTCTTCTAAAAAAAAGCTATTTGTATTTGTGGTATATTGTACCCCAAGTTTATGGGAAGGATGTTTTGTAGTTACTGTTTTTATTGTGTCTATTTTGGGAAATGCCTTTAATAAGATATGTGTGTCAACCAGAAGATTGTTAATAGAAATCTCATTGTTGGTGGCCTTTGAGCTATAATTTTAGAAGTAGTCTACCCATAGTGTACCTTTAAGTCAAAGTAACAGCTGCCTCTCTGAGACCCAGTCCTCTAGGGCAAAGACAGGTTGGAGGAGGAGTTGCAATGGGAGGGGGGTGCTACAATAAACTCATACACAAAGAGTTTGGAAGTATTTTAGAGGCCACCTCTTCTATGGCCCTTCCTAATTTTAAAGGAAATTGACATCTGAGGAGATTAAGTGACTTGCCCAACATGTCACTGGTGGCAAGCTTCAGAGCTGATATTTCTCATCTTACTTTCATAGTCATAAGTCACTCCTTCAAACGTTTTCATTAACAATGGAAAAACATCTGATATGAATGGTGAGTACTTGGTTTAAAAATTGTCTTGCAAAATCAGTCAATCAAGAAGCATTTATTAAGTGCCTACTATGTGTCAAGCACTGTGCTAAGTGCTGAAAGATAGCTAATTGCAATTCAAGTGCTTTTGTGACTCATAAAACAAAATTTTACTCTGCAATAAAAATTTAATAGGAAAAAAATTATGGAATTTTTTAATGAGAAATCTCTCAGTGAGGATAAAACAAAAATACTGAACTTACTCAGCCCAGCTCTGTATATTCACCACAACACGCAAATAAGTCATTGTCCTCCAGCATATTGGAACTGTTGTACCAAAATGTCACTTTTTGTTGTTGTCTAATTGTTTGTATTTTCTTGGTTAAGATACCCAAGTAGTTTGCCTTTTCCTTCTCCAATTCATTTTACAGGTGAGGAAACTGAGGCAAACAGGGTGGAGTGATTTGCCCGGGGTTCACACAGTTAGTAAGTGTCTGAGACCAAATTGGAATGCAGGAAGATGAATCTCCTTGACTCCAGACCTGGCACTCTATATCCACGGCACTGAAAGTTCACAGGTATATGCTAATTTTAACATTTCAATAAGAAATGATTCCTCTGAAAGGTAAAGAGCATTTGAAGACTAAGGATGCCTTAGGTCTTCATGGACTCCAACCATCTATAGCTATTCCTGTTTTCCAATCTCATTTAATTCTTCCTTACTGCTCATCAATTTTAAAACAAACCCTTTTAAAACAAACACACAAAAAAAAAATACTTTCAACTCCCAAATGAGTAAAAGAGTATAGTTTCTATATAGCTAAATCAATCATATCACAAATTCCACTCAGAGGTTTTTTTTTGTTTGTTTGTTTTTATTTTGTTTTGGGTTTTTGTTTGCTTGTTTGTTTTGTTTTTTGCTGAGGCAGTTGAGATTAAGTGACTTTCCCAGGGTCACACAGCTAGGCAGTGTTAAGTGTCTGAGATCAAATTTGAACTCAGGTCCTCCTGACTTTGGGGCTGGTGCTCTATCCCCTGTGCCATCTAGTTGCCCCCAGAGTTTTTTTAAGTGCTGCTTTGAAACAAGAGAGACTAATACAAGCTTTTAATTACAAATCAGCAGAAAGTTTTAACTTTGGGTAACTAGACTTTTTGTTTAAAAAAAAAAGTCAAGTCGGGGCAGCTAGGTGGTGCAGTGGATAGAGCACCAGCTCTGAAGTCAGGAAGACCTGAGTTCAAATCTGGTCTCAGACACTTCCTAGCTGTGTGGCTAGGCAAGTCACTTAACCCCAATTGCCTCAGCAAAAAGCCAAAAAAAAAAAAAAAGTCAAGTCTGTGTAGGCTTGCACCTATAATCTTTGCAATGGGAGAAGGAGAGGCTGATTAAGCTCAGGAGTTTCAAATTACAATGATGCTAAAACCAACCCAAGTATCCTCATTAAGTCTGGCACCAATATGAGGGGTTCCCCAATTAGGGAGGGGAGGAGAAAGAAAATATCAGGCTGCCTTAGGAGGGACAAACTGGCCCAGATCAGAATCAGAATGTGGTGAGGCTTGTGAGTAGCTGCTGCACTTCTAAGTAGACATGACAGGGAGACTCAGTCTCAAAAAATAAAAAATAAAAAAAAAAATAAAAATGGGCTCCCAAAATTACTAGCTAGGGTTTACCTAAAGGAAGCTGCATTAATTGCCAGAGAATATTTTATCAGAATATACGGTTGGAATGCCCTACAAGTTAACTTTGAAATTTAACCTAACAAAATACAGACAAAATAGTACAATCTTTATACATTTTAATATTTCAGTATGAGTAGATGGGGCCCAGGACTTTGAGAAATAAAGACCTAGATTCAAATCCATTCTCAAATGTTTCCTTGCTATGAGACCCTGGACAAATAATTTAAACTGTGCCTCAGTTCCCCCACTGTTAAATAGATTTGATGATCTTTACAATCCCTTCTAGTTTTAGGCCTTTTAATCTATGAATTTAGAGGAAGAATGGAAGTCCAAGTATAGATAGATATACATTAGCAATAAGTTGAGATAAAGGAAAATGCAAATCAGAGAACCTGAACCTCTCCTGAAAATGAAATGACTTGGGACTTTTTTCTAAATGCAAAGAAATAAATGATTTCAGGCAAAGGGTTGACACTTTGGAGAGGAAGAGGATGAGTCCTGTGTGAAAATACATGTGGTAATTTAAGGATAAATTTGGATGGATGTGAACTAAAGCCCAACTATGCTTTGTTTGGAAGTGGTTCAACATAGATGCTTTTGGCTATGTCAGATCTCTCTCTAGTTTGGGTTTTTTTGAGGGTGGGGGTTGGGGTATACTGGGGAGGGAGTTTGGTATTTCTCTGGAGCAAAACTAATCCGTACATAAGGTTTTTTGAGAGCTACACATAATGTCATCCATGTTTTATTGTTTTTAAAATTTATTTTGATAAATATTTTCCATTACATTTTATCAGATCAGATGATATAGAAGCCCCTTCCAAAGGGAAGATTCATGGAAGAACTCCAGAGTTTGTTGGAAAAGGGCCTTGGATATCAGATTATCTGTGATCTGAGAGGTAGCAAGGAGAAGCAATAGGCTCTTGAGCAGTACTGGTTATCATTGAGGTGATTGTAAAGGAAATGTTCATCTTAGCTTGAATGAGCTTTGGAAAGAACATTGGCACAAACTCCAATTATATTTGTAAGGTTCAGTTCTCCTCAGAATTTTCCAAGGGGGCCCTTGCTCACTATAATGTGGTTCAGAATTGACCCCTTGATAGAGAAAGATGAGGAGAGAGGGATTGAATATGCAAGTAAAGTCAAAACTGGAAAGGAGCCCAAAATATAGAGACTGAACTTCCAGATGCACTCATTACATTTGGAAAAGTAATCAGAAGTAAGCTGGGTGCTATTTTGCATGATTAGGCCCAATGCCATGTGAATGGGAAGGAGTGGTAGGAAACTCAGCCAATAGGGATTCATCATAGAGCTGGATGGTCCTGTGGGGGAACACAGAGTTAGAAGAAGATGGTCTTGAAATCTAAGAGGGGAATAGACAAGTGGCCCCCTGTGGTTCTTTTATTTTGCTAACCATGAGGATTCAGAATAATGCATTATTAGTATGATCCAATATGTCACCAGCATGAGAGAGGATGAGTGATCCAGTACTGACAATGTCATACCAGAGAACAGAAAAACCCGAGTTTAAATCTGTTCTTAGACATTTCTTAGTAGTGGGTCCATGGCTCTTAACTTCTGTGAGCCTCAGTTTTCTCATCTATATAGAGAATGATATTAGTATCAACCTAACAGAGTTGTTGAGGGGACCAAATGAGATAACATATGTAAAGCAATTTGCAAACCTTGGAACACTATATAAATATTATTATCGTCATTGTTATTGTTGATGTTGACTTGCTTTTATGAAGGGATAGAATTTCACATAAAACATTAGTTTTAGCAAGAGGCCTTCAGTTCACATCCAGGTTTTGATACTTATTGACTAGCAAACAGAGGACAGAAGTCCAATTCAATCTCTCTATATTTTAGAAATGAGGCCTTTATCAGAACACTGGCTGTAAAAATTTTTTCTCAGCTTTCTGCTTCCCTTCTAATCTTGGCTGCATTGATTTTGTTTGTGCAAACCCTTTTTAATTTAATATAATCAAAATTATCCATTTTGCACTTCATAATATTCTCTAGTTTTTCTCTGCCCATAAATTCTTCCCTTCTCCACAGATCTGAGAAGTAAATTATCCCTTGTTCTCCTAATCAATTCAATTCAATAAACATTTATTAAACACCTACTATGTGCCAGGCCTTGTACTAGGTACTAAGGAAACAAAAACAATCCTTATCTTCAAGAAGCTTATGTTCTACTTAGCATGTTGGCAGAAGAGCAACACAAATGAGGGCAAATCACTTTATTTCTCTGAGCCTCAATTTATTCATCTGAAAAATGAGGAGTCAGGCTAAAAGATCACTAAAACTCCTTCTGACTTCAAAGCCTCTCCTACCATTCTAAGAGGCTTTTTGCTTCAAACCAATGCATGCAATAAGACAGGCCTCCCCATCTCTTTAGGGCCTTTATCCAGGATGAGAATGGATAGATTCAAAATAAGCTTTCCATAAAGAGAGGTGAATTCAATTTAAGGTGGGGACTCAGTGAGATGAATCATCTCTAGGCTGTCAAGTGCCCCTGGGAGGAACACCTCAAAGGGAGATTTTTGTGACCTGGCTGAATTTGACAAGGCATTGCAAAACCAGAGGTGGATTGCATTTTGGTGGGGAGATAATTGGAATAACACATCCTGAGGCTGAATCTGCTTCTGGGCAGGACTTAGCAACTCTATAAAGGGGCTCTCACAGACATTACAGACATCCACTTGCTACCTAGTCCCAGATCATCGTTGAAGCATCTGGTGAGTCTGATATCTTTGGGGCCCACTGTGGTTCAGAAGGTGTTAATTTGAAAGCTCACAGATTGTAGGGACAATGGAGAGGATATTGGAACTGAAGAACAGAAAACCTTGACTCTTCTGTTAACTAGCTATGTGATGCTGGGCAAGTCACTTCTTTGTTTCCCTTTGCCTTAGTTTCCTCTTTTGCAAAAGAAAACATTAATATTGATCTTTGAGATCTCTTTCAGTTTTGACATTCTATGAAATTGAGTAAATGGATAATTCCGTAGCAGGGACTAATTGAATAAATGGGTAATTTAATAATTATAACATTTAATAATTATAATAATATTTAATCATTATAATTATATTACTGTATTCCATATAATTCTATACAAAAGATGGTGGTGTGGCTCATTTAGATTAGTGCCAAAGAAAATGAAATGGCTAAGATTTCATAGGATTTTCTGGTCAGTAGTTCTAGTTCTGCCTTCCTTACTAAATATGTGATTTTGAGCTTTCTTTCAAATCTATAAAATAAGGGGGTTGGACTCTAAAGACATGTCAAGCTCTTAATCAATGATCCCATGATCCTATAATTTCTAACATTCCTCCTAATATTGAAATCCTGTTACTTGGGTATGAATTGATGCTCATGTGTCTGGTTTAGTTGGAGGATGAGAGAGTTGGAGAAGTTTGGTGAAGGAAGCTGGCATGTATTAATTTGGCTGTTTATTTACATAAGTAGTCTTGATGTTCACTTAGGACAAGTAAAAATAAAAAAGTACAAGATGTATCTAAGAAAGGTCTAGAAGTCAGTTCTCTTTAATTCAGTAGGCTTATTCTCTTTTAGAGGAGTCTCATATTTAGAGCAGAATCTCCTCATGTGCTAAGAGTCCCACATTTAAGAATGAGCTGTCTGGGCAATGTCAGAGTCCCTAGAATTGTGCTTCTGGCACAATGCACTGAGGGGCTTAATAAAAAGGTTGGTGATGATGGTAATGAGGATAGTGTCAGTGATTTGGCATTATCATGAGGTTGACCAGTGACATTTACTCAGATTTATCCAGCATTTATAGATAGAATCATAGAACTCTGGAATGTTAAAGCTGGGATTCTTGAACTCATTTAATCTAGCTTCCTAATATTACAAAAATATAAAGAAACTGAGGAACAAAGAAACTATGAACCATCTCTCATCTTTCAAACCAGAGTTTTGTCCTCTATTCTAGAAGCATCAAATCTGAAACGGGCTGCATGTAGCCAGCAATACTTCTGAGTGCAGCCCAATTCAAATTAAAAATGTAATTGGGAAATATTTAACAAAATAAATTAAAATACAATAGAATATAGATAATGTTAATACAAAAGTTTATAAATTAGTATGCAACCCACAGGAATCCTTATGGCACTTATGGTTCAGTCGCATTCTACCCCCATTTCTATTTGAGTTTCATACGATTACCTATTCTATCTGAAACATTCGATACATAGATGCAACAAGGTCCAGAGAGGTGGTTGACTTTATGCAAGGTTTACTTAATATGCTAGAGATATTTGGTGCTGCCATGAATGTGGGGATGAGGAGTGATGGCTAAAGTGTTTGGGAAACAACCTGTAGAGACAGAGATTTAGTCAGAAGGGGACCAATTTGCACAGGTAAAATAGAAGAGAGTGGGACCCAGTTGATCTCTAGATAATGATCCTTCAAGAAGCCATGATCTTCACCTTTCAGCCTTGTCAATTTTGGCTTCTTACCAATGGAGCAGGTTTTTTACCTCAACATTGTATTTCTTCCCCTAAGTAGAATGTAAGCTGCTAAGGAGCAAGGTTCAAGTGTTTCCTGAATCCCTAGCACCAAATAGACACTAATAAACACTTGTTGAATTGTGTTGGAAAAAATGAAAGAAACCGTGATCTTATCAGGATTGCCTCCAAATAGTCTATTACTCAACAGGATCTCTTCATGAGTTTCCATGCTTCCACCACCACCAGTACCAAATTATTTCTTGATGACCCATTTTCTAGTAATGAGTCTTTTCTGAACTGAGCATAGTGGTTCTCAGGCAATGCAAAAATCTTCTGTTTTCCTGCATTAGAAACCCTGCCAGGCTGGAAGGTTCAGCTAGAGCTTGTACTATTCTGTCCTAACATTTGTTAGCCCAGGATCAGCACCCTTCCATAATAAGGTGTTGGGGAAAGATTTTAGTGTAAAAATAATAATGTCAGGGACAGTGATAAAATTTACAGAGAGCTTTCCTTACAATAACTCTATGAAGCAAGCAGGCAAATAAAACAATGTTATTATGCCTATTTCACATATGAGAAAACTGATTCTCAAGGAGATTGTGATTTACCCAAAGTCAAAAAGCTATTGAGTGTCAGACTGAGAGCAGACTTAAGACTTCTGACTTTATGTTCTATGCTTATTTCTTCATGAAAATGCTGGTCCTAGAGACTGTTAAGATCATGACCTAGCTAGGCATGCAGATTTTAGTTCCTTCTGCCCTTGGAAACAATTGTCTGAAATAATATTTATAAAACCCTTAGAGCAGTATCTAGTACATAGTAGGTGCATAATAAAATCTTGTTCTCTTTCCTTCTCTTTCCTTCCCTCATGTGAGTACTACTCTCTATTTCTTTCAGATTCACTGAATTCCAGGAAGGATGTTCTGCCAGAAGCAACAGCAGCAGCAGCAGCAGCAGGGCAAACAGCCACGTATAAGCGGCCCATATCATTGCCAACCAAAATGCCCAAATCCATGCTTTCCCAAGTGCTCATGCCCTTCTAAATGCCCAGAACTCTGCTCTCCCAAATGCCAAAAGCCATGTCAATGCAAATGCTCAGAGCTACACTCTCCTAAATGTCCAGATCCATGCCATCTTAAGTTCCAAGATCCATGTCACCCTAAGTATGCAGAGCCTTGCCCTCCTAAAAATCCAGAGCCATGCCCTCCTAAATGTCCAGATCCATGCCCTCCTAAGAATCCAGAGCCATGCCCTCCTAAATGCCCAGATCCATGCCATCCTAAGAATTCAGAGTCATGCTTTTCCACATGTTCAAATCCATGCCATCCGAGGTGTTCAGAAACATGCCCTCCTCAATGCCCAGATCCATGCCATCCTAAGAATCCAGAGCCATGTCTTTCCACATGCTCAGATTCATGCTTTCCTAAATGCCCAGATCCATGCCATCCTAAGAATCCAGAGCCATGTCTTTCCACATGCTCAGATTCATGCCCTCCTAAATGCCCAGATCCATGCCCTTCTAAATGCCCAAATCCATGCCATCCTAATAATTCAGAGTCATGCCTTTCCACATGCCCAAATCCATGCTATCCTAGGTGTCCAGAGCCATGCCTTCCTAGGTGTCCAGAGCCATGCCCTCCTAAATGCCCAGATACATGTCCTCCATGCCATCCTAAATGCCCAGATCCATGCTCTCCTAAGAATCCAGAGCCATGTCCTCCTAAATGCCCAGATCCATGCCCTCCATGCCATCCTAAATGCCCAGATCCATGCTCTCCTAAGAATCCAGAGCCATGCCCTTCCATATGCTCAGATCCATACTATCCTAGGTGTCCAAAATCATGCTCTCCTAAATGCCCAGAACCATGCCCTCCTAAATGCCCAGAGCCATACCCTCCTAAATGCCCAGAACCATGCCCTCTTAAATGCCCAATTCTGTGCCCTCCTAAATGCCCAGACCCATGCCATCCTAAGAATCCAGCCATGTCCTTCTAAATGCCCTGATCCATGCCATCCTAAATATCCAGAGCTATGACCTCATAAATGTCCAGAGCTATACACTCCCAAATGCCCAAATAAATGCCCTTTTAAGTGTTCCCTTCCTAAATGCCTAGAACCATGTTCTCCCAAGTGCCCAGAGTTATGCCTTCCCAGGTGCCCAGAGATATATCATCCCAAGTACTGAGACCCATGCCTTCCCAATGCCAAGAGCCAAGTTCATCACAACTGTGCCCAGTGCAGCTCCCTCACACCTGCCAACATTAGGCTTTACTCAGAAAGAATAGTATCTGTTGCCAGCCAGACCATGAAACAAGGAGTGTGAGAAGTCTGAAATGGCCCCCACTTCTTCCCCTTCTCTCGGAACCTTCATGTCTTTCTGTCTTTGATCTGCCCTTGCTGAAAATCCTCAGAGAAGAGTATTTATTCCTGGAGGTGCAATCATTTGAAAAACCAGAATCCTTTTGTCACTGACCATCTCCACACCACCTGGGATGAGAGACAGAAGAAAAAGGACCGCCTACTCAACAGCAGGCAGCTAGGTGGCAATAGAGGGCAGAGTCTGGAGTCTGGAAGCCTCATCTTCATGAGTTCAAATACAGACTCAGACACTTACTAGCTGCAGGACTCTGAGCAAGTAATGTAACCCTACCTCAGTTTCCTCATCTGTAAAAGGAGCTGGAGAAGGTGATGGCAAACCACTCCAGTATCTGTGCCAAAAAAAACCCAAATGGGGTCATAGAGAGTTGGACACGACTGGAGATGACTGAACAGCAGTTCAACAACAGACTTCCCAAAACCTCAAAAGAAAGACAACTCTAAGGAACAGACTCCTGGGCCTCTGCCACTGCAGATGCTTTCTTTGGGCTGTATACTGATTTTCATCTGCTCCCTGAACCCTGTAAACTTTCCTCCTACTTCCCCTAAATAAAGCATATGTTTCATGATGAATCCTGGATTATTGTTCTCCAGTCATCCCAATCCTCATCCCTGACTTGTTAAATGGTATCCTCTCTAGATCAATGTTTTTTAAATATATTTTAAATCATTAGCTGTAGGTTCTATCAACACTGAAGGCAAGAATCACTTTTCTATAAAGCTGCTTGCTTTATAAAGTATTTTACATCTTCACCTCATGAATTTCTGACAATGACCCTGTGGTAGAGACTTTAAAATTGGAAGTAAGTAAGGGATTTTAGTCTTATAATAAGAATATGATATTAAAAATAAAGCTAGAATGAATCTTGAATTCATTCTAGTCCAATCTTCTTGCTTTACAAAGCAGAAAACTGAGTCAGAGAATAGAAGAGACTTACCCAGAGTCACAAAATGAGTAGAGCTTCAGGTAGCTCATACCACTCCTTTCTGTATTTCCCATTTTCCCATTCTGTATTGCCATTTCCATATTTCCCATTTCCATGACAACAAGAGCTGATTTTATAGTTTGAGATATCCTGACATTCTAAGTATCTCCAAGCAAGCAATCCAGATAACAAACTTTTAGAAAATTTGTGCAGGATTTTGGTCATGACTTCACAGGCCTGAGTTTGCAAGGCAAGTATTTTCAGATTTGTGTTTCCTTGAAGGCTCTTTGACAACAATCTGGATAAGCAACCACTGGGATCGATGGTGCCTTGCCTATACTTTTATGCATCTCAAAACCCTTCAATGACTCCCCCACTGCGTGATTCTTGTCTAAAGGCTAGAAAAATATGTTTGGAAGAGATTGGGTCTATTGTCTTTGTATTTAGCTAGCCCTGTATGAGGAGAATGTGTTCTCTCTTGCAGTGTCTTAAAACTAGAGCAGCAATTTCCCATCAATTAAGGTGTATGTAGTATGTATGTGTGTATATGAATGTATATATACACATATCTATGTATACATACACCCATATATATCATATATACATATATAATCCTATACATGTATACATCTATATAGCTATACACACATGTATATGTGGATATAGATGGATATGTGTGTATATGCATACATACATATGGATGGGTTACATATGTACTTGTGTGTATATATATATACATATATGTACATATATGTACTTCTTTATATTTAAGGCCCCCAAAGTGATTATGCAAAATATTAAAAACAATTTTGTCTCTAGGAACCTATCATTTTGCCTCAGTCCCTAGACTTGGCCACTTACTAGGGTTGCTAAGACCAAGAGATATAACTAAGGTGAGATAACTAGGCCCTTCATCTTGCCAAGAATAACTCTTCTACATATACCTTTGATCTCATTCCATCCTGCCTTCTCCAAAATATTGTTCTCTTCATACTTTCACTAATCTTCAATTGTTCTCTGTTATCTATCTACTGGCTGTGTCCCTGCTTTCTATACACCCAATATCTTCCTCATTTTTATATACTTTTCTTTTGATCTGTCTATCCATACTACTTCTAATCCTATATCTCTCCTCCCTTTGGGGGATAAACTCCTTTAGAAAGTCTTCTACAATCAGTGCTTCAACTTTCTGTCCTTTCATTATCTTCTAAACTCTCAGAAGGCTGGCCTCTCCAACCCCATCATTTAATTGAAACTGGTCTTTACAAAATTACTAACGATCTGCAAATCTAATGGCCTTCTCTCTGTGTCTCTTTTTCTTTTTCTTTTTTTCGCTTTTTGCTGAGGCAATTGGGGTTAAGTGACTTGCCCAGGTCACACAGCTAGGGAATGTTAAGTGTCTGAGACCAGATTTGAACTCAGGTCCTGCTCTTTTCCATCCCCTGGGGCAGTTTTACACAGAAGCATCTTTATCATGTCCCAAGGTATCTAGTGCCTGCTACACAACAATTGAATTCCAGACCCATGTTGTAGTGTTTATTATAGATTCAAAAATTTCTAATTATGCCTCTGCCAGGTAATCATTCAAAGGGATTTAGGATTTTCCTACCCACCTGCTTATATCTACCCACTCTTCTTACCTTATAGGATAAAGTGAATATTTTACTAAGCACAGAAAGCAGGAATCAATAATAAAAGAAATTATTATACCAAAGAAAGAGGTTTACCACTCTGATACCAGGTGAATTGTAGCAATCACCCTAAGATCGAGAGTCATTTTTCCCACATGGCTTAGATTTTTTCTTCTTTTCTTCCCCCTTTTCATACTCAATCCCCAGAGTTAGATCGCACTTGATTGCTGCCCCTTCTTTCAACCACATTTTAGCCTTGCACTAAGGTCATAGTATTAAAGAATCACAACATTTTAAGGTTAGAAGAGATCTTTTAAATTGTCTAGTTCAACACTCATTTTATTGAAGAGAAACTTGAGGGCCAAAGAAGCAAAGGGAAGTGATTTTCATAAGATTATATAGACAGCAAGTGGTAGATCTGTCTTTCAAACCCAGATCCTCTGACTGTCATTATAGAAACACAGATTTATTTTTTACAGATTTTTACATAGAAACCATTCCAGGAAAATGTGATGATCGATATTCTACATCTCTGAGACCTGAAAATTTCAGGAACTAATTTGACTTTTCTAAAGATCAGAAGCTGTTCTGTTCCCTGTATATCCTGATTGCTTTCTGCAACCATTTTTCTAACTTAGAAATTTTTAGTGTCATAAAGAATAATAGAAGTCCTCCAGTCTCACCTTCCCCTTCCTCAATATGACTTCTTTCTATCTTTATCCTAATTCTAGGCTAAGAGTCTCTATTTGCCTCCCTTAGAATTTTTTGTTTCCCTATCTTTTGTGTCTGGTTGGTTGTGTCTGGTTACCATTAGGGAGAGAATCAGGAAGGTAGTTGACTAAAACTAGTATGCGCCCAATGAGCTCCTTTGATCTGGGATTTGAACTTCAGCTTTCTAAATCTGAGTTCAGGGGTATTTCTCTTCTACCATTCTGTTCTATTGTGTTCTCCTATGTCATCTCCTAGATGATTACATGTCTATGGAGCAGGTCTCACAATCATCCAGAACAGATTATTTTCACAATTTCTGGAACATAGTGGCTGCTCAATAATTGCTCGATTAATTTATTCAAGCATAGTAAGCAATATTCCAATAATCTCTTTCATTATAGTTCTCAACATTGCCCTCTGCCTATCTGCTCACTACCTGATCCTGAAAATCTTGCCTAGACTACCCTGATCCTAGACACCTATCTTACATAGACAGTAAGGCATAGCGCCTGTCTAGCTATGTCAGAACCTCTGAAAACTGCTGAATCCTCTATAGCTTATCCATAACACTGACACATCTGAGTAATTTAACTAGATGTTAAAAACCCTTGTACCTGTTCTTTGCTACCAGCTTTAACAAAAGGTTTGATGATAAATGTTTAAAAATTGGCAATTTGGAATGAGGCAAGTACTTCAGGTAGACTTTTTTTTTTCACTGAAGCAATTGGGATTAAGTGACTTGCCCAGGGTCACACAGCTAGGAAGTGTTAAGTGTCTGCGGCTATATTTGAACTCAGGTCCTCCTGAGTTCAGGGCTGGTACATTATCCACTGCACTACCTAGCTGCCCTGCCAGATAGACTTTTAAGTTTAATCTTCATTATTAACATTTTCTTAAGTCTAAACAATCCACAAAGCAATAAATTAAGCCCTGACTTGTAGCACTTGTGTGTTCCTGAATTATAATTGCCTTATTATGGTTATTATTTTAACTCTTTGTGATGTGATTTGAGATTTTCTTGACAAAGATACTGAAATAGTTTGCCATTTCCTTCTCCAGCTTATTTTACAGATGTGGAAACTAAGACAAATAGGTTCAAGTGACTTGTCCAGTCTTACACAGTTAGGAAGTGTCTGGGGCCATATTTGAACTTAGGAAGATGGGTTTTTCTGACTCCAGGACCAGGGCTTTATCTACTGCATCACTTAGTTGCCCTTTATAAATGCATACATTGAAAACTGAACACTCAGGATTAAGCTAACTCTAAAACACCCCTAGTGAGATAGAAAGAATATCAAAAAGGTTATGATGAGGTAAAGGAATTCCAGAGCTCTTGAGCATGGAAATGGAGCACTATTGATGATGGCAAAAACAAGGGCAAAAACAATGTGCAACACTTATGGTATATAGGGGCAGGAGATTGGAGTTCAGAGATGGAGTAACTGTGGAGTTAGGGTATTTGCAGGACTGCCAGTATGTATATTGAAGATTCCTAATATAAGGTCAGGAGTTGGGGAGGAAAGATGGTGAACAACTGAAGAGAAAGAATTAGGCAGTGAAGCCACTGAAGGGATAATAGGCTCCAGGATTTGGAATGGACAATAAGTTTTGAATAGTGTGGACAATAGCAGAGAGATTGCCTAGTGGTGGTGGGAAAGTCTAAAAGTGGTAATAGGGAACAAGAATTGTTACAGCCTTTTGACTCTCATACTAGTGAATCAAGGAGTTTAGGTAAAAATGGAATCAGTGTTATAAAGTGGTCTGGGAACACAGGAGGAATCCAGATCTTACTGAATAGCAGAAGACAGAACACATGGGATTGGAAAAGGCTTAAGATGAATACAAATTGATCAGTTAGAAAGCAGAGACATTCCAGGTAGCATGGTGGATGTGAAATGTTGCAAAGGGGAGTTAAGTATTGTTGAAGAAGTGACAGTGAGGAGTTTCCATTTCCAAAAGAAAGGGAAAGGAAGCTCTTACTAGTCACTGGGCTGGAGTGGAGAACAGGTCACCAAGGGAACCTGACAAATCACCAAGTGATGGAGGAAGGGAGAGGCTGATCTCCCCAGGAAAACTTTTGCAGCTGCGGTTTTCATCCAGTACAGAGTAAATCTGCTTCCCAACTCCTGCCCTTGCCTCAACCTCTCCAATTTACATAAACCACACATGAATTCAAGGGATCTCTTATATCACTGTTTTTTTTTTAATTCTTCAACTGGTGCATATTCCAAAAGTGTATTATAGTGTTTAAGTTATGAGTGCCCCAAGACCTGGCCTGGGAAGAAATAGATTGGGAGCTCAAGCAGAGTAAGAGGGCAAAACTAAGGAGTTTTGGAATCGGGTAAATGTAACATGTTGGAGCCAAGCCCCTGTGATCAACTATCACAGGGAGAGTGGAAAGCCATTCTTCTTCCCACCCTTCAATTGGTTAATCATTTATAGATCCTACTACTCCACAACCAATATTGAAAGATTTTAGTAACAAAAACCTTACTTTAAGGAATGCCTTTAGCTTGCACTAGCTATATGACCCTAAACAAATTACCTAATCCCCAGTCAACCAATCAAAAAGCATTTATGAAGTGTCTGCTATACACTAAGTACCTAGCATACAAAGAAAGGAAGGGGGAGAGGGAGGGAGAGACAGAGACAGAGACAGAGAAAGATTAAAGGAAGAAAGGAGGGAGAGGGAAGAAGGGAAGAAGACAGAGACAGACAGAAAGACAGAGACAGAAAGAGACATTTGTTAAGTATCTGCTAATACACTATCTGGCAAACAAAGAAAGGAGAAACAGACAGAAACAGAGACAGATGACAGAGAGACAGAGACAGAAAGACAGAAAGACAGACACAGAAAAATAAAGAGAGAGACACAGAGACAGAGATACAGAAAGAGAGAGGCAGAGAGAGAAGAAGGAGGAAGAGGAGGGGAAGAGGAGGGGCAGGAGCAGGAGGAGCAGGAACAGGAGGAGAAAGAAAGAAAGAGGAGGAGGAGGAGGAAGAGGAGGAGGAGGAGGAGGAACAGGAGGAGGAGGAAGAGGAGGAAAAGAAGAAGAAGAAGAAGAAGAAGAAGAAGAAGAAGAAGAAGAAGAAGAAGAAGAAGAAGAAGAAGAAGAAGAAGAAAGTTTTACTTAACCTTTTTACCTCTGATGAAGTAAGAGTAATCTGCAAATATTTTGTAATGTAAAAACACACTGATAAAACTTCTTTTAAAAATCTAATGGGTGAGACATCAAACCAACACCTATGTACAAATAAGATATGGATGAGATAAACTGGAAGCAGTTTTCTAAGACTGAATTTCAGAACAAGTATCAGCTACTTTGGTAGAGGAACCCGGAAAACTCTACATCGAAACCATGTCCAGAGCTTCCCACTCTTCCCCTGTCCCGCCTTAAAAGAAATTAAAACAAAAAAATCAGAACTAATTTTGGGAAACCACACTAAAATGTACATGACTTTCCAGTTCCAAGTTATGTAATTCTTCCCTGTCCCTCTGACCGTGGCTCATCAACTTGTAACAACTTGTTGAAAAATTATCAGGTTTTAAATTTCCCAAGAACTTTTGGTTGTTACCAGCGCCATACAAGGTGCTTTTGCAACAAACAGGGAAGTCATTCCACCCTGTCACCTTTGGGAGGCAGCATTGGTGCAGTCAGAAGAGGATGGATTTAAAATAAAAAGAAATGGTTCAAATCCCCAGTCTGCTATTTAGCCACCTGTGTGAGCTTGAGCAACCAAGAGTTTTGTTTGTTAACAAACACCCATTAAGAGCTTACTAGTTGCCAGACGCCACGATGAGCACTGAGGTTACCAAAAAATAAATAAATAAATAAACAAAACTTATCCTATGTCAAGAAATGTATATAGGTATGTATAGTTATATATACACATATGTATATGTGTATATACATATATACATGCATATATGTTTTGTGGATGTGCATTCTATTTTTGTCCACTTATTTTTCAATTGTGCCTGACTCTTCTTGACTCCATTTGGGGTTTTCTTAGCAAAGATACTAGAATAATTTGCTACTTCCTTTTTCAGTTCCTTTTACAGATGAGGAGACTGAGGCAAATAGGATTAAGTGACTTGCCCAGCTTCACACAGCTAGAAATGTCTAAGCCCAGATATGATCTCACGAAGAAGAATCTTTTTGACTTAAGGTCTAGCATTCTATCCACTGTACCACTTAGCCACAGATGGATAGATACATAGATACATAGATAGATACACAGATATATAGATATATAGATAAATAGATATATAGATACATAAATACATAGATAGATACATAGATACATAAATAGATACATAGATACATAAACAAGACAGAAATACCTAACTATATAGAGATTTATATATGTATGTGTGTATCTCTATATACATACAGACATATATACATTTATACCTATATGCACACACATTTGATCCATACAAAGCTACTTCAAAATCATCATAGAGGGAAGTACACTGGCAGCTGCTTGGACTAGAAACTTCCTATATAGACAACTGAACTGAGAGTAGGAAGAAACTGAAACTAAAAGGATTCTAAAGGTAGAGCAGAGAAAAGACATCATTTCAGGCATGGATAGCAGCCAGTCCCAAGGTGGAGAGATGGCAGACAAAATGTCCACTGGGAGCAGTATCAAGTGGACCCATCAGAAGAATGAAAAAGTAGGAAGAAACCAGTTTGTGTGGTCTGGTGGAAAACAACAATGGGCCAAGAGGCTGCTAGGTGGTACCATAATGCACAGAACACTGAACTTGAGATCTCAAAGACCTCAGTTCAAACCAGGCTTAAGACATTTACTAGCTCTGTTATCCTGAGAGAGTCACTAAGTCTCTGTCTGCCTCAGTTTCCTTAGCTATAAAATGGGCTTAATAATAGCATATATTTCCAGGGATATTCAAATGAGTTTAGCACAATAGTAGCTATTTAATATTTTTTTTTTCCTTCCTAAGAATTGGAAGATGAATTTTAAACTTCTACCAATCTAACTCTACCACTAATACTTTATGCTTTCTTGAATATGCCATATTTTCTCCCTTGGGACCTCATTTTATTTATCTGTAAAGTATTCTGGATGTGACTAGATAAATAATCACTTATTGCTCATTGGGTATGGCTTGAGGGATAGGATATACTTATAAACGTATAAGTATATAAGTATTCCTATAAGTAGGAATTTGCTTAGCAAAATAAATCATAATGGTACTGCACATTTACATTTAAATAGAACTTTCCCTCACTTAAACTCTATAAGAGAGGGAGTGAAAACATTATTATCCCTATTTTATAGAAGAAACTGAGCTTTAGAGGAGTACACTCATTTGCCTAAGTTCATATCAATAGCAAGTGGTAAAGTCAAGATTTGCCTTTGGCTTCCAGAGCTAATGGTTTTTTCACTTCACCAGCAGCAAGATGTGAACTGGTGCAGAAGAGGGTGAACTACAAATGGAAAGAGAGCAGCAGCATTTTGGATTCTGCACATGAACTGGACCAAAAGTAGAGCCAAGTATACCAGGTCCAACTCTGGACTAAATAGCCTGAGAAAGAGTGTACATTACCTAATCATCCATCCTATGTTTGCCAAATGTCTGGATGTCCATAATGCTACCAACTGAACCCAAAGTTCATGTCAGGATTAGGTACCCTGTGCCTTGATCCACCCTAGTCCCTAGGTTGAGGACTCCTGAGCCAGGAAGGATATTCTCTAGTTTGCCCATATCCTCCATCCATCTTAAACCTAGAAGGAAGAAAAAGAAATAGAGGACTAGAAAGTAATCAATGATAACACAAGAAACAGCCAGAAATAGCATGGAAAGTGAGTTTAATGGATGAGGAAAGAATTTTATCCTTTCTGGATTCAAACCTTCCTAGAGCTCTCTTGATTCTAGCTCTGACAATCGAGTAGCCAGAGAGCCAGTTCAGGGAGATGTAGCTTCAGCCCGATCACATGCTTAGAAATCCCTGGGTGGGGACACATTTCCTACAAATCCAAATGAAGGGCAGGGCCTTTGATAATTGATTGGAAGGTGTGAATTACAGGCGGCAAATCACTAGAGGAAAACTTTCCCAGGCATCACAGAGAGCTTGAGCAATTAGAATTGGAAAGCTGATTATAAGGGAGGTTCTACATGAAGAGGTTCGTCCCCTGAAGGGTGTAGTCCTGAGACATCTTACTTCTGCTTGGTCTTGGGGACCTGTGGGCACTTTTGTTGAGCAGGATGTAAAGTGACAGTGTTTAAACAAGGCTCTGGCACCTTGGAATGGCAAGGCTCTGGCACCTTGGGATGGCAAGGCTCTGGCACCTTGGGATGACAAGGCTCCTTTGTTTGGGAGGCACATGGCTGCTGGGGAGGAGGAGTACAGGGCTGCTTCTGTTGCTGGGAAGACATGGCTTGGTGTCGTTGATAGACCTGGAGAGGAAATTATAGCAATCCTTTTATCATATGGAAAGAGAACAAGCCCCCTGCTAGAAGAGCATGATTTTTAAGGTCATCTCCTCACTTCTCTTGCCCACTTCATTTTTAGAATACACTGTGAATGGGAAAGCAAGGTGGTGCAGTGGATAGAGCACAAGCCCTGAATTCAGGAGGACCTGAGTTCAAATCTGGTCTCAGACACTTAACACGTCCTAGCTGTGGGACCCTGGGCAAGTCACTTAACCCCAATTGCCTCAGCAAAAAAAAAAAAAAATACACTGTGAATTTGGCTAACAGAAGAGAGAATGATAGCCATTGGTTCCCCCTGTTTCTTTGTCTTCTTCTCTTTCCTGGTCCTGCTTCAGAATCTACCTATGAGCAGAGTCTACTGAAACTCCTAGCACCATTTCCCATCTTTGTCACTTCCTTTCCTTCCACATCCCTGTCTGCCTTCTTTTCTCCAAAGGTTTGTTTCCTCTTATCCTATATTTTTCTTTTTGTTTGTCCTCTCTAGGATCATCAGATCTGGAAAATGTGGAAGAAACATTAGAAATCATCTCTTCCAATCACTTCATTTTACAGATAAGGAAATTATTAAGGCCCAGGTAGTTTAAATCACATAAGTAATAGATGGCAGTGCTGGGATATGGACCAAATTGAATCTAATTCCAAATCTTGTGCTCTTTCCCCAGACTGTTACCTCCTTCTCTTTCTGTCTTTTTATCTACAGCAGTTATTAGTGTAATATGGTTATGTAATAGTATAATGTAGTGTAATAAGTTTCTAGGATAAGCTTAAAATACTTTAAAGACACTGAAAGAAACTATGTCTGATCTGCCAATTAAAAAAATAAAAATTGCTGCATTTATATAGGATAGCTATATTGAAGACCCCTATAGATAGTTCTATGTAAATTGCATATTCTTAACCTTTTTGGTGTCATGGACTCCTGAGGCTGGTAAAGCCTGTAGACTCCTCCTGTCTTTAAATGTATAAAACAAAATCTATAGGATTCAATTAATTATATAGATATCAAAATATTAAAATTCTCAAAATATTAATACCAAAATATTAGTTATTGAAATATCCAAAAGCAAAGTTCAAAGATCTGATATTAAGAAACCTTGAAATCTCCTAATGTGGATAATATTATATTTTGGGAAAAACGTACTCACATAGAAGATTGAGTCTCAATATTAAAAAGTATTAAAGTCCTAACTCTTCCACTAACTAGCTGTGTGACCTTGGACATATCCTTTTGCCTCTCTAAAAATAATGATAATAGCTAGCATTCATATAGTAAAACAATTTACAAACATCTCATCAGATCCTCCCAACAACTTTTAACAGATTGGTGCTATTATCATCCCATTTTACAGGTGAGGAAACTGAGCCAAGTGGAGATTTTATGTGATCTGCTAAAGACAAACAGCTAATATATGTCTGAGGCTGGATTTAAACTCGTGTTTCCCTGACTCCAGGCCCAGCATTCTATTTGCTATACCATCTGGATGTCTATAAGTTATCATCTGTATAATCAAGTATTTTGACTATAGGTACTCAGAATTGCATAATCTCAAAATTAAAAGTGAATTCATATAGACTATTTAGTCCAACCCACACCTGAACAAATATCTCCTCATTTTATGACATACCATATCTATCCTTTGCTTGAAGACTTCCACTATCTCCCAAGGCTTTCCATTTGGATTTGGGACAACTCTGTCAGAAAGTTCATTTATTAAGTCTAGCCTAAATCTGTCTTTTTTGCAGCTTCTATTCTTTGTTCTAGTACTGAGCTGTGGCCCAAGTAGCACTAACTAATCCCTCTTCAATGTGACATTTTTTCAAATACTTGAAGAGAGCTAGTATGTCCCCTGTCTATATTCTTCTTCAGAATACACACACACACACACACACACACACACACACATATGTATGTATTTGTGTGTATTTTAAATATATATATTCACATGTATATATATTCATATATATGTATATAATATTACATGAATATAGAGCTCTTAAGATCTATTCCCCTATATTTCAATTAAATACTATAAACAGATACTTGAATATAAATACTGAAGGCACCATTATGGTTTTTACTTTTATTCCATTAGAATGAAATGGCCAATAGTGCCTAAATTACTCCAGTCAGAGATGAGAAAACCTGAATTCTAGGTTTATTCTGTTACTACTTTAGTTAAATTACTTTTATGTGGAGGTCAAATTCTTTATCTCCTAAGCAAAGTACTAAGGTTATGAGATCCCAATGCTCATCTTATTTGCTAGAAATTCAAAGTAAAGAGACTTACCTGGTGCTCAGAGAAAGGAAAACTTGCCAAAGTACTCAGGTTTATTGCTCAGTTGTGGGTATGCTGGGTACCTTTTATATAATGTCTTCTCTCTGCTTCAAGGAAATGAGATGGCTTTGGGCTTTACCATTTCCATTTTTTCCCTACCCAGCTGTGAATCATATCAATTTTCCTAATTTATCTGTCCATGCAGTCTTTTGGATGAAAACCACCCATTTAATAGCTATTTAGCACAAGAGTCTAACAATGATGTCATCCCACTCTTCCTTTTATCCCTTCCTTAGCTACTAGTGAATGGTGAAAACAGATAGAAACTTTTCCTAAAGTTATTCCATGTTAATAAGCAATAGTGCTTTAATGTAGGTAAAGCCTTTCACTTATGCTACTTCACTTGATCCTCTCTACAACTCTGTGAAGTAGATTCCAACAGAATCCTCATTTTGTATATGAAGTTGAGAGAGTTTAAGGGACTTTTTAGTTATATGACTATTATTGGAGACAAGATTTGAACTTCCTGACTCCAGGTGGGTGCTCAAGAAGAGTCAAATCCCTTCCTGAGCATTCTCTGTGTACAAGCAGATCATTTCCCAGTTATTTAATATATGAGTAGGGGAGGGAAATAAAACAAGAAGAAATGTAACTGGTGGAGGGTGGTAAGGGAGACTTTGAATGAAGATATTAGAGACTTCTTAGTAAAGGCTTCCAGCACTACCTTTCTTCCTCTCTACCTTATCTATACAACTTCATTCCTTATTACTCACTTCCCCAGTATTCTTCAAGATAGCAAACCTGCTTCCCATCTCCTGTTCTCTGGAATTTTCAGACTCCTAGTGGCTTCACTGGATTCTGATTGTCACTGGTTTGAGTATTCATTTCATGATTTCTACATCTTATTTTGTACAAGTTTTGTTCAAGTTTTTTCCATAAGTCTTCCTTAAAACATTTTCCAACAAGAAATCCTAGTACTAAAAAATTACTTTACCAAGGGATACATGATTTATTTCAATACAATTCAATTCAAATAAAAATTTATTTAGGATGCTTTGAGTGCAAGATGTCCCAGTGCTGGAGACATGAGGACAAAAATGAAATAGCTTCTACCCTCGAGGAACTTATGTTTAAAGCTTAGCTATTGATCTAGCTAGACCATAGTTTCAACAATCTCTCAGAGTCCTTTCTTTTCTTATAACTTAACCTTATCCCAACCTCATGCATCTCATCTGCCATGTCTTTGACACCTCTGATCATCATCAACTTCATTATATTCAGTAAATATTGAAGAAACTCTTATCATGTTCAAAGCACTGTTACTTGGTGCTGGAGGCTCAAAGTCCAAAAAAAATTTAAAATCATCTGTGCCCTCAAGAAGGTTTCTGGGGATAGAGAACATAAACACACTATTGAAAGAAATATGTCTCCTCTCTGAGTTTATATGGTAGGTAATTGCTACTAAATATATATTTAACATAATGCAGAAATTATAATAAAAAACCCAAATTTTATTATTATGCTCAAGCATAGGTTCAGGCCTCAGAGAAAATTTGAACCCTGATTAGATTCTTACATAATATATAGGGTTCATATATAATAAGGCTTATTATAGGCAAAAATAAATCAGTGATAGAGAAATCTTGAAATCATGCTGTTGAAATCTTGTACGAATTTTAAATCATAAAAATTAAAGAATATTCAAAATCTCATGCTTTCTTTAAAGTCATACATGTTGAACAAACAAACAGAATCATGATCTCATATATCCTCTAAGAAAATGAATTTTTTCAAACTCTCTAAGTAAACTAAGTCAGGTTATAGATTAACAACATTTAGAAAGTTCACAAAAAGACTGATAAGAGAGAATATTTGGGGCAAGTAGGTGGGGCAATGGCTAGAGAGCCAGCCCTGGAGTCATGCAGTATTGAAGTTCAAATGTGGACTCAGACACTTACCAGCTGACTGGTCAGAATTTTAAATATGATGATGAAATGTCTTTCGTTGGCAAGAACTATATGAACTGATACAAAGTGAATTGAGAAAAATGAGGAGATGATTGTGGACACCAACAGCTAATGATGACCAACTATGAAAAACTTGGCTACTTTGATCCAATGATCCAAGACGATCTCAAAGGACTCATAATGAAAAAATACTATCCACCTACAGAGAGAGAACTAAAGAACTCTGAGAGCAAACTGAAGCATAATTTTCTCCCTTTCTTTATTTTCCCTGGGTTTTTTTTTGGGGGGGGAAGGGTATGGATAATACAGAACTGTGTTTTGCATGATTTCACATGTATAGTTGATATCATATTGTTTGTTTTCTCAGTGGGTGTGGCAGGAGGTAAGAGGGAAGGAAAGAATTTGGAATTCAAAATTTAAAGAGAAAAAATGTTTTTAATAAATAAATAACAAACTTAAATGTTTTGTTTTGTTTTCTTTTTAGGAATGTATTTCTTAAATTAGGAACATTGGAGGCCAGTGAAGGTTTTTGATTCTAGGAGTAAAATGGTCAAATTTTGTGTTGTAAGAATATTGCTTTGGTAATTGGACAGGCTACAGATTAGAAAGAGGAAATACTAAAAAGCAAGGGGAGACTAGTTAGAAAATAATTGCAGTAATTCAGAAGATAGAGTTTGTCCACAAGAAGAGTCATGTGGATGGAGAAGTGAGAACCAGATATAAGAAATCTTGTGAAGGTAGCATTAATGGAACATTGCAACTGATTGGATAAAGGGTAGGGGTAGTTGAGATGGAAAACAAAGAGTGAGGAAGAGGAAAGAGAGGAAGGAAAAAGAAAAGAGAGAGGAAGAGAGGGGAAGAGAGAGAATAATTGAGAATGACTGAGGTTGTGAAGATGATAGTGCCTTCAAAAAAAAAATGAAGTCTGGAGGAAGGGTGGATGGTGGGGAAAATAGGAGTAGCAAAATGAGATTTGTTTTGGATATACTAAGTTTGAACAATCTAAAATAAAGCTGGGAAAGAAGAACTGGAATGCATGAAATTGATTAAGCCTGGTTGGATATAAAATTAGGAGTCATTTACTTAGAGATGATAATTAAGTTAAATGAACTGATGAAATAACCAAATGACAGATTAAGCAAAGAAGAGAAGACAGAGGATAGAAGATATACACAATTATTGAATGGAAGTTGGAAAAGAGGCTGAAAAAAAGTGATCAGATAGATGGAAGAATGGAGAAAGAACAATTTCATGTAAACCAAAAGAGGAAAGAGAATGATGAGGGAATAATCAGTGATGTTTAAAAACAAAAAATAAAAAAATACCTATTTATTAAAACATCAAGTAGAATGAAGCCTAAGAAAAGGTCTTTTAATTTATTACCTAAAGTACATATTTTGGAGAGAACAATTTCAATAGAATTAGGACCTAGTCAGAAGCCAAATTGTAAATGTTTGAGAAGAGGCTAAGTGGTACAAAAGATAGAGATGTAGACCTGGAATCAGGAAGACAAGTTTAAATCTACTTATTAGCTGTGTAACCCTGGGGAACTCACTCTTTGCCTCAGTTTCCTCAACTGTAAAATTAGCTGAAGAAGGAAATGGCAAGCCACTCCAGTATCTTTCCAACAAAACTCCAAATGAAGTCAACAAAAGACAGACAGGAGTAAAACAATTCAATAACAACAAAGAAGAATCAAGTGAAAGTTTTAAAGAAGGGGTGTGTCCTGGTCATATTTGTAGATAATATGGAATGAGCCAGCTGATAAAGAGAAATGAAAAATATAAATGAAAAGTATTGTATGCAAAATCCTAAAGGCAAAAACTATTTCAGTTTTTTCTTTATCTTTTTTAAAAATCATTTTATCTTTTCTCAAAATTTTTATGTCCCCCTATAATATCTTATACATGTCAGGTTCTTAATTAATTTGGTAAAAAATAACTATTGTTGGGATAAAGGAGAAAGAAATGCTAAGATCACTTGGGATATTGTGGTATTGACTTGATCCCACTAAAGGGTCAAAAGTGTGTCAGCAAAAGGTGAAAGGGTAAAGAATTTGGTGAAGGAGGTAGAGCAAAAATGGCAGAGTAAAGGTAGTAGCTTGCCTAACCTCTCCCCCAAACTGCTCCAAATTCCTTTAAACAATGACTCTAAACAAATTTTAGAGCATCAAAATACCCCAAAAGATGAAGTAGAACATTTTCCAACAGAAGGCAACTTAGAAGCTCAGTGGGAAAGGTCTGTGACTAAATACTTGCCATACAAATAAAATCAGACCTAGTCAATTGGAAAAACATTAAGTGTTCACCAGTAGGCTGAGCGAATATAATAAAAATGACAATACTACGCAAAATAATTTACTTACTTAGTGCCATACCAATCAAACTCCCAAGAAATTATTTTATAATTCTAGAAAAGGTCTGTGACACGAGAATGGAACTCCAATATGCAGTCCCAGTGCAGGGTACCCTGGTGCAACCCCATCCCTAGACCCAACCCTGGCCTGGGCCTGACTTCTGAATCAGCAGCAGTACTGGTGGCTTCCAGACCTCTCAGGCCAGAGACACTAGAGAGAACCTGGAAAATCAGCAGAAAAGGCCTATGGGACCAGTGTGGGACCCCAGCAAGCAATCCTAGGGCAAACCCAGCTCCAGCAAGGCAGGACCTCTGAATCAGGAGCAATGCTGGAGGCTTTTGGACCTCTCAGCCTAGGAATACCAGAGAGGACTCGGAAGGTCAATGGAGAGGATCTCTGGCAACAAAGTGGGAGTCTGTTGTGCTGGCCCAACACAGTCTTAACACTAGATCTTACAGCTGCAATGGGGTGGTACACACCCAACAGCTCCAAGGCAGAAAAGGGTGCTTGTGGTCAGATTCCTAGAAGGATTTCTGAGAACAGCTGTACAAACCCCCTGAAGCTTGTGATAGTGTACTCTCCACCCTGGAAACAGAGCCCTACTTTAACAGAGTTAAAAAGCTGAATAATAGGCTAGAAAAATGGACATAAAACAAGAAAAGTTTCTGACCATTGAAAGTTATTATGGTGACAAGGAAGATCAAAACACACTCTTAGAAGATGATAACAAAGTCAATGTTCTACATCTAAAACCTCC
>JAJPUD010000661.1:541182-562005 GCA_023553655.1 Myrmecobius fasciatus
AAGGAAGGAAGGAAGGAAGGAAGGAAGGAAGGAAGGAAGGAAGGAAGGAAGGAAGGAAGGAAGGAAGGAAGGAAAGAAGGAAGGAAGGAAAGAAAGAAGGAAGGAAGAAAGAAAGAAAGAAACGGGGAGAGAGAGAGGAAGAGAGAAAGCGAGAGGAGGAAAAAAGAAAAAAGTAGGAGAGAGGGAGCAAAATAAAAAAAGAATCTTAATAATAGGCAGCACTTATACATATATACAATATACAGCATAATACAAAATAGTATATTATACTATATATTATGTATATATATTACAAAGAAATTTGCAAATATAATCTAATTTGATTCTCATAACCCTGGAAGTTAAATGCTACTATTATCTTAATGAGGAAACTAGGGGTAGAGAGAGGGTAAACTCAGGGTCACATCTGTTACATAGTTAGCATCGGGGACCATATTTGAACTCAGGTCTTCCTAACTCCAGGCTCAGAACTCTATTCACTAGCTTAGAGACAATAATAATAAGCATCTGCCTCACAGTATTATTGTAAAAATCAAATGTGATAGTCCTTTTAAAATACCATATAAATCCTAGCCATTCTTATTAAAGAATCAATCAGTCCTGGATCAAAGATTCTGGATCTCAAGTGAATATGAATGCCTTTGGCAATTCAGGCCCTCTACTACCAAAAGTTTATTTGACTTTCTTTGATGAGTTTAAATAAAATTTCACACATGCCCGAGGCTATGGAGACAAATGGGTTTTAACTAATTGTTAATTATCCTTCAGGCATATTTAGCAATAATAAATGTTACTTAACTGTTTCTAGCATTAGAGTCCTAGGTTTAAGCAAGGACTTTGGGGTATATTCTACAACTTGGACACTCCTGGCCCAAGGGATTTAGAGCAAGGAGAGGGGATATTTTTTCAGGAAAGAAAGTGAGGGGACCTAGATGGAGATTCTGCCTTCTGGGTGGCTGGAGTCAGAGGCTAGTGCTTCCCTCCTCTGAAACTGAGCCCTAAAGGGAGCCATGTTGAATGGGAATATAGATTAAATATGAATCAAATCAATGGCAAGAGAATTAAAAAGATTAGAAGAGTTAATAAGGATCATGCTTCTTGGGGAAATATAAGGTTCACATAACAAGTCCACTTTGACTTTTATGGATAAGGACTAAAGCCATTGCCTGAGGTAGAAGAATGTCCTGATAAGTTGACTGCCTTCCTTAGAATTTCCAGAGGGATCAGACCCTTCTCTCTCCCCACACACTAAAATCCTAACTATTACTTTGAGTGACTTGGATCATCTCTTTTTGATATTAAGGGAGCTGCCCAACTAGCAATTCCCAAATGTTCTCATAGCTCACTGAGAAATCTAAACCTGAAAGTGTAGGAGAAACTCTATGGAAGAGAGAGGGAAGGAAAGAATTTCACAACAAAGGATTCCCTTGCTAGATACTTCAAATTTACTTCCTTTCCAAAGGGAACTTTTGTGTTACTGTGAGGGTGTGAAATAAAGGGTGTCCTCTCTTTAATATATATATCTCTTTAATATGCAACACTATTGGCTCCCTGGAGCCTTGCTAGAACCTTGGTATAGAAATAATTAAAGTACACTTTCAGAAGGCAAAGCAGAATCCAAAAGGAGATGGGTGCTGATTAGTGCTCCCTTCACTCTAATGGACAAGGAAAGGCCACATGAGCTAGCAGGAAATAATTTCTGCTGAACCATAAAAGTGATTTCTCTGACCCAACAGAGTCCCAACTTCCTATAGGTTGCTGTTCTTCAGAAGTCATAAACTATTGTTAATAGGAGGATAAAAAGAAAAAGGAAGCTGTATTTTATGACCATGTATCCTTGCTAATTGTTTTACTAGTTGTTAGATTATAGGTTGTTCATTAAAACCATTGGTTTAATAAACCAATTAAAAAGCCTAACAGTTTAAATTAACAGTTACTTAAAAGTAACATTCATGTGAACAATATTTTGGCTCCAAATTCTTATTGCTATCCATCACCAAGCTTGTCTCAGGACAATTGGCACAGCCAGCAGGATCCATCAGGATGACATTAATTTTGAAAGAGGGGAAGTGGAGAAGAAAATAAGATTCTTCAGGTTTGGAGATGACCTGATACAGATGTCTAGTATATAGTCATTTAGGAATTTTGAGTGGAAAGGGAGAAATATTACCCAGTGGCACAGGGAGTCATGTCTTTCAAATCCCAAGGGAATAACATGATGAATTAGAAAAAAAAATGCAACTGGAATGGAAGAAAATTGGTTGAATCCACTATGTCCTATCTTCCTAATAGTTAACAAGAAAGTGGAAAAGCATTGTACAGCTAAAAAAAGATAAAAAACAAAGTGCTCACAAGAAAGTTCTCTATTTGGAGCAGGGAATGAAAGAGAGGAAATAATGGACTCATGGTCATTAGGGGAATATCAACTTCCCAAAGCAAGTTATGATAGACCCCAGGCACTGGTCCCACGTTTTGTTGGTAGAACTTTGTGCTGGCCCTCCTTTGTACCAAAAAATGATGGGAAAAAGAGAAAAGTTATTCATGGAGTAAGAGTGAAAAGTGTTCAGTCTACATGCTGTGTTGGTAACTAAGAAATGTAAAAAACAAAAACAAAAACAAAACAAAAAAAGACCCAGAAGAAGAGTTCCAGTAATTGGAGAGATATTCTATGGGGGATTTAATGAAAGAACATGGACAGGAATTCATGAAACAGCCCTCCTTTATTAAGCATTTCACTGTGCGAGAAGCTCTGCTGACCTTGGGGATATAAAGAAAGAAATCAAATAATTCCTTCCTGAAAAGAAAAGGCTATCAGGAGAGACAACATAAAAACATGCAAGTGAAGACATATTAAATACAAAATACAAATCTCAACTTTTTTGTTTCTATTTTTTGCAATACAGAACAATGTATAAATGAATTGCAGTCTGAATTATTAAATGAAGTGAATACATGTCAATGAAAACCCATATTCATTGATGTATGGATCATTTTCGATTCAAATTAAGAAGAGACCTAAGAAAGTAGAATATAAGTTAAATTAGAGTAAAAACTTGTTTGTTTTTTGTCTGTGTAGCAGCTCTCTAATTCGCTGCTTCTCTCCTGCTGTCCCAGATTTTCCCCTTGCTTCCATTACCTGCTGAGATAGGTATTAGAACTTTGGACTAAAGAGAGCTACTAATAAAAGCCAAGTGGTATCAGTGGGGTACACATTTAAGGTCAGAAGGACTTCAGAGCGGAGTTTTTGTGCCCAACATTTGCTGGAGATGGCTGATAAGTTTGTTCACTCTAATAGCTAAGGCTAGAATTTGTCAAAGCTTCCTGTCGAAGCCAAGATAACTAAGACCAGAAAAATCACTACTTTCACAAGTCCTAGTTTATATGGTCTCTTGAGTTTCATACTCCAATTATCAGAGTCACAAGTTCCAGGTCAGAGTTTCTGCATCACCACCCAAAGACTAACCCTATTGAAAACATGAGTAGAACACTGAGTGAAAACTGACTTGTACAATTCTCATTCCTTTGATCTCTTCATGGGAGCAACTACAGGAAACTAATTATGTTCAAAGCATGCATTTCCTACATCTACTGAATTTGGAGTAATCCTATTTATAACCTGAGGTTTGAGAGAAGTTATGGGTATACAGTTAGTCCACATTTCTTTTAATATAAATTCTTCATTGCTTCTAGTGTTTCTATGCAAAAAGAAAATGCTAAGAACCTTTCTATTCTGTGAAATAGCAACTGTATTATATCAATCATATGACTAGGACTTTGAAATATATCTTCTTTTCATTTTGATTTGCAAAGTAATTGAGGTTAAGTGACTTGCCTATAGTCACACATCTAGAAAGTGTTGAGTGTCTGAGGCTGGATTTGAACTCAGACTTCAAGGCTCCATCCATATGCCATCTAGCTGCCCCCTTGAAATATATCTTGTTCAAAGATAAGCAGTAGATGGAAGCTCAGAGGTGATTTCTGGTTAGGTAGATTCACATATCTTCACATCCTAGATAATGTATAAATACTATGATTCAGAGAGGGAAAGAGGGAAAGACAGAGACAGAGAGAGAAAAAACTAAGAAATAGAGGATTGTACACTACCTGAGAACCATAGAAACTTGGGACTTTCTCAGAGCTTCTGTCCAATAGTATGCATACACATAAATGCAACTGGAATGGAAGGAAATTGGTTGAATCCACTATGTCCTATCTTCCTAATAGTTAACAAGAAAGTGGAAAAGCATTGTCAGAATGCTTTTGGCAACCTGAGTCAGAGCCTATTTTGCTGAACAAGATGAGATGAATGGCTATGAATGCCACCAATGGTTACTGTTGTATTTTCTATCACCTGCTAAAAGTGCCTAACAGGTAAGAGGTGCTTAAACATCATTGCTAAGTAAAACAATTTACTCAAGGTCATTCAGCTAGTAAGGGGAATAAGTTGGGCTTGAGAACTTAGATTCTTTGATTCAACATTTAATACACTAAATTGTTTATTAAACAGTAATTCCCTAACTACCAATAATCTCTCATCAATCTCATTTCCTAAATAGGCGTACTCAGCTAAAGTCTTAAAAACCTATTGCTCCTCTCTCAAATATTCCTACCATTACCTTTCATAAAATGGGAATTCTCTTCACATAGAAATACCTTCTTCTCACCCTTGCTTAAACTTCACCTTCTTTACTTGCATGTTTTGATTTGTGCCCAAGTTCTGGGTTCACTTCCCCAAGCTGCTTTTGAATTGGGTCTTTTCCTCTGAAGGATGTGCCCTGTCTCTGAAGTCAAGTTGAAGGATCCTACAGGGCAGACATACCCTCCACAATATTTCCTTCTTTTTCTTTACTCAGACCTAAAGCTAGGGACTAATGGACCTTCACTATAGCAGCAGGACAAGTGCTAGTCTTAGTTCTTAACGATAACAATACCATGTGGATCCTAGGAATGAGTTGGGCCCAGAAATAAAATCAGATGCTGATTAGCCTTGGAAGGAGAATGGCATTACATAATCACCCAATTTAAAGTTGGCTCAATACTTTCTGAGTGCCCAGCATAGTGCCAGCTCAGCCTAAAGCTTGTGTCAGGATCAAGCACCCTATCCTCTCCACCCTCCTCCACCCAGCCCCTCCCTGATCAGAGTTCTTGAGTCAGAAGATTTATTTTCTAAACCTTCCAACCCACTCCAGTGTAACACCTTTTTGTCTACCTGAGAAGGAAACAAAAGAGGGATGATTCTGGTTAGAGTCACTCAGATTCCAATCAAGGACACAGATACACATGTGAAAGTAGGATGGAAAGTAATTTTAATGGTAATGGAAAGAAGAGGATTTATTTACTCCTAAATTTATCCTGAATAGAGTTTTGACAGGCGTGGGTAGCTAGCTACAGCTTCAGCCTGATACAGGTGCTTAGGAATCTCAGGATGAGAACAAGGGTCAGTGCTACATGTTTTCAGTTAACAAAGGAAGGAAAGCAATTTTGCTAATTCTTTTCAGCATATGAATTACAGGCTCAAAACTTCTAAGGGGGATAGCAGAGGCATTTAGGCTTAACAGCAAATGAAAAGGGAATTTCAGCATCAGAAGTTTGTCCCATGGAGGATGAGGGTGAGATCTTGGGTCATCTTACTTCTGCTTGGTCTTGGGGACCTGTGGGTATTTCTCTTGGGTAAGAGGTGGAGTAACTGTGGTGGGATAGGGCCCTGGAACTTTGGTGGTACCTGTCCCTGGGACCTGAGGGTTGCTTGGCACTGAGACTTCAGGGTAGGATGGCTCTGACAACTTGGTGGTTCCTGTTCCTGGGACCTCAGGATAGTATGGCCCTGGCAACTTGGTAGTGCCTGTCTCTGGGACCTGAGGGTCGCATGGCTCCTTGGTGTGAGGGACAAATGGCTCCTGGGGAGGTGGTTGGTAGGGCTGTTTCACCTGCTGCTGCTGGAGCTGAGGAGGTATGATACTGGGCTGCTTCTGTTGATGGGAAGACATGGTTATGTGATGTGGTTGTACCTGGAGAAGAAAGGACAGTCACTAAGTTATTTTGTTATCAAATGAGGACCCCTGCTAGAGAAGTGTGCCTTCATGGATATTCCAGGATTCTTTCTCTCTTCCTTCTTGTTCTTCTTATTCATCTCTCTTTCATAATGAAATGTTCTCAGAGTCTAAGTTAGACACAGGATGATAATCATTGATTTCCTTGACTTCTCTGGATTCTCTCCTCTCTGCTCTGCTCTGTCTGAGCAGAGTTTCTCCTAAAACTCCCAGTGTCCATGTAAGGTTCATTTCTTTGTTCTTTGCCTCTTCCCACCCCACTCCCTTCTTTCTCTCTCCCTCCCTGTATCTCTTCTTGAGGTTTCTGTCTCTTATTCTAGTGTTTTCTTTCTCCGTGTCCTCCTCAAATTTTGGGATCTAAAGTTGGAAAAACTATTAGAAAGGACCACCTCCAAACCCTTTATGTTACATGTGAAGAAATTAAAGTGTTATGTCACATTCCAAAAGAATCCACATGATTCTCAGATGAGTGTATAACCATTGGAAAGTCATTTAAAAAAGAACTATTTCCAAAACTCTAATAAAAACCACACATTGAAGACTCTATATTTATAGATGATAATTATATTTTGAATAACCAAATGAATTTTTATAAAGCTTTTAGGTGGATAATATATTGAGAAGAAGAGAGTAAAAAAAGTGTTAAGATTCCAGAGAACTGTATTCAAAGACAAGCCCTACTATTAACCAGATATGTGACCTTGGACATATAATTTAATTTTCTGGACACTCATCATGTGCAAAACAAATAATTTGACTTTAGGTAAGCTGAAAATCATAGAATTTAGGGATTTCAGATACTGTCCAGTCTAAGCCTTATCTGAAGAACAATTTCCTCTTCACTATTCCTAAGTCATCTAGATGACACTGAATAAAGTGTCAGATATGGAGTTAGGAGGACATAAGTTCAAATCTGGCCTCAGCTACTGACTAACTGTGTGACCCTGAAGAAGTTACTTAATCCTGTTTGTCTCATTTTCTCATCTGAAAAAGTAAATGGCCAGCCATTCCACTATTTTTGCCAAGGAAATCCTAAATTTTGTCATGAAGAGTCTGACAAAACAGAATAACAACTGTTTTACACCGCATAAGTGATCATCCATTCCTTGACTGAAGTTTATCATTAAGGGGAAATCCCCATGCCCAATGGCAGCCCACTTCACTTTGTGATAAATGTAGTTCTGCCTCTTTGCAACCTCTATACCTTGCTCTTAATTATGCTTTCTGGAACTGAGGAGAATAACTCTGAACCCCCTTCAATGTAACAACCCTTCAAATACTTGAAGAAGATTATGTCCCAAGTAGAAAAAAAATATATTAAGCATCTACTATTTTGGTAAATATGCTGAAATACATGTGCATATATGTACATGTATAGAAGTACATACACATAAACATATATGTATATTTAATATAAAGACATGTAAAGTCACACATTTTGTAATATAAAATATTATATATACATATGTATAATTTATCAAAGGTGCCTGATATACATATATGATCTTGAAAATGTCTTCCAGCTTTGGCATTTGAAAATTCTATGAAATACCCTAAATGGATACCATACCACATAAGGCAACATTGGCCATTTTGCACTTTTTTTCAAATAGAAAGCAATGAAATGGCCAGTGACATTTAAAAATTTCTGATCGGAAATGAAGCAATCTAAATTCTAGTCCTGCTTCTGCTGTATGGCTATGGGCAAGTCATTTTTCTTTGAACCTCAAATGAACCTCTATGATTCTACAATGCTCTACATAATGAGTTATTAAGAAGAGATTCAAAAAAAAAGGAGACTTACCTGGTACTCAGAGAAAGGCAGCTTCTCAAGGTATTCAAGTCTGTTGCTGAATCCTGAATATGTTATGAGACTTTTATATAGTTTCTTCTCCTTGTGTCGAGGAAATGAAATGGTCTTGGCCTGTTCTTTTTGACCTTTCCTTGCCCAACTGTGAATCACCTTAATCTTCCTCACTTATCTGTTCGTTCAGTCTTTTTGATTAAAACCACTCAGTTAACATTTTTTTGGCACCAGATATCTGCCAGTGATGTCACTCTACTTTTTCCCATTCTCCCACCTTGCTATTATCCAAGAGTAGAACTAAGGCCAGAGCTTCCTTAGGATGATTTCAAGAATTTAATGCATGGAACAGGAAGATCCAGACCTTGTAAAGAACACACATTGTCTGGTCTTTCTCTAGGGGCGGTTGGGGGATGCAAGCTCTTAGTTTGATATATAGAGTAAAATCCCTTCCTCAGCACTTGGTATGTAAAAGTAAATAGTTTCCCCAGAGTGTATTTCTCAAGTGAAGGGAAATTGTTATTTGAACTTCATTCTTGAAAATGGCCATGAAATCATGGAGGTGATGTCTTGACATGGGAAGACAGAAAATGGAGGATGAATGGGCCTGGTAGAGTTGGGCATGGGATCCATTGAATTCTTTCAGGATCCTTTTCTTCCTACTCCTTTCTACTTATCCTCATCCATTTTTAGTTACATTCTTAAATCTTTTATTGATCTCAGTAAACCTACTCCCTATTTTTCATTCACACCTCACCACTCGTTTTGGAAAGATTTTCCTTTAAAAAAATTTTAAATAACTTTTTGTTTTCAAAATATATGCAAAGATGTTTTTCAATATTCACCTTTGCAAAACCTTGTGTTCCAAATTTTTCTCCCTCTCTTCCTCCTACCCTGCCCTCCCTAGATAGCAAATAAATCAATATAGGTTAACATGTGCAATTCTTCTAAACATATTTCCACATTTATCATGTTACACAAGAAAAATCAGATCAAAAAGGGAAAAAAAGAGAAAAAAAGCAAGCAACAAAAAAGATGAAAATGCTCTGTTGTGATCCATATTCTGTCCCCACAGTCCTCTCTCTGAATGCAGATGGCTCTCTACATCACAAGTCTATTGGAATTGGCCTGAATCACCTCACTCTAGAAAAGAGCCAAGTCCATCAGAATTGATCATCACATAATCTTCTTGTGGCTGTGTACAATGTTCTCTTGATTCTACTCACTTCAATTAACAACAGTCCATGTAAGTCTCTCCAGGTTTTTCTGAAATCATCCTGCTGATCATTTCGTATAAAATTATAATATTCCATAACATTCATATACTATAACCTATTTGGCCATTCCCCAATTGATGCATCCACTCAGTTACTAGTTCTTTGCCACTACAAAAAGGGTTGCTACAAACATTTATATATATATTGGCTTCCCTGTGGAAATATAAATGTCTTAAGGGGGAATTTATTTTTTGTGTAGAACAATGATTGGCATATAGTGGGTTTTTCCCTCCTCGTTTGCTCCCCACCCCAGATCCGGTTCTTCCTCAGAGAATGAAACAAAGGTAAGAGAGTGGGAAACAATGTAGAGAAATTTTATTCTTTGCGTAGAGAAAAAGGGAGAAATGACTCCTATTTCCTCAATATAGTAGGAAAAGAAATCCTCTGCTGAGCCAGGTATACTTAGGGGGTTTGAGCAAAGAAGAGAGCACTGGAAATAGCCACTGTAAAAAGTACACCAGAGAGTCAATAATGGAAGAAAAAAATTATCGACAAATTGTAATGCAGGCACTGTTGAGATTAAATAACATAATAGATCCAACCAAAACAATTATATGATCTTTTTCAGCAAAATTTGTTGTTATATAAGTGGAGTGAAAGATTAGGGGGTGAAAAGAGTAACCTAGGGTTGGAGTTTGACAGAAATTAATTGGCAATATGAGAAAGGGGTGGAGAAATGTGATCCAGGGGAAAAAAAAGGTGTGGCATTGCACTAGTACAATTCTTAAGTTATAGGCTGTGAAGGGAAGGTAGCGAAGGGGTGTTGTCCTTGGAGAACAGGTAGTGGTGGAGGAATTATTGGTTATTGTGGGTATGAACAATATAGGCTTAGGAAGAGTGAGGAGGATGTGATCAGGAGGATTTAGAGTTCTGCATCATTGTGGTACCATAGTGATGATGAGATCAATAGTATAGTCATCCATCTAGGTGTTTAAAGTAGATTAAATTATAGGTATGTCTTGGAAGTTGAAGGATTTTATAAACTTAGATGCTAGTGTTTTCAAGGAGACATCTATGCTGGTAGTAAGGTCTTTGAATAATGAGAAAGATATTTCGGTTGAAAAGTTGTTTAATCAACTTTTTTGTGAGACTTTTGGGGGTTTTCTTGGTAAAGATACTATAGTAGTTTTGCCATTTCTTTGTCCAGCTCATTTTACAGATAAAGAAACTGAGGTGAACAGGACCCCAGAATTAATAGTGTCTGAGGACACATTTGAACTCGTCTGGCTCTGGCTCCAGGTTGGCACTTTATCCATTGCACTACCTGCCCCTGACACCTAGCAATGACAAAAAAAATTGGCTGCTCCTGGGAAGAATACTATGAGCCATACACTGATCTTGATAAAGGAAGTAGAATGACTTGGAGTAATCGAGTAACAAGCATCTTAATTTGTGATAGAGGTAATTAGCCTGCAAAGGAAGAAAGGATACTGAGCGATATTATTAAAGGGACCATCTGGAAGAATCACTGAGGCAGAAATTCCTCCTTTGACTGGCCCAATGTGGAGAACATGAAAGAAGGTGCTGGAAAGAGTATTCTGTCTTCCAGAATGAGACAGAATCCTATGAGTACCAAAATTGTTTTAAAAAAAATTTTTTTAATGAAGTGTGAAGAGAAGAGAGCCAGGAGGAGGGGGATTTATTAAAAACAAAGTGGATTAATCTTAAAAGGAATTTGATCTAAGATGGGGAAGCCCTTGTGTTCTGCTCAAGCGGTGGAAACAGGTCATTTTGACTAGATAGCCCAAGACTAGAGGTCGCCTGGTATAGAGATGGTTTCTCTGTCCAAGGGTGACATGATATCACTCTCAGCCCCTCTTTGAATACCTACTCTCTTAAGGATTTATAAGCTATGAGCCCACTTCCATGATTGTCTTTGATTTAACAGAGACTGCCAAATGCCAAATGACTGTCCTTTTATTAATAACGAACTGGCCTTATTAATAAAATGATTTAAATTACCTGGAAAATAAAACAATAGAGTAGACCTTTTCATTATACACTCAACAGAGTAGGTGTAATGGAATGGGAGAGCCAAGGAAGGTATTCTGAAAGCATAGGGTTGAGATGAATAAGGAGAAGAATATGAAGAAAAGAAGTCAGGGAAAGGGATTTTCTTCTTACAAAAGGCACACCTGAATCACAGGAATGGAGAAACCAGCAGTTGAGATTTTGCTTGTTACTGGATGTGGGAAGAATCAGTTGATTAGGACTTTTAACCACCAGGATTCTGTGATGACTAACCAAGGCACTGTGTGGATACAGAGGTGTTAGATTCCATAGCTAGGATGGGGAATATAGACCTCTCCCTATCTCAGTGATGGCAGAAGATGGTGACTGTCTTGATTGTGTCTCTAGAGACTGGAGTGAACTCTTACTGGGTGCTGGCTCTATCGCCCCATCCTAAAGATGGGAGGAAATGAGATACAATAAGAAAAAAGTGCTGGGCCTGGAAATAGTAAGACCTGGATTTAAAGCACACTTCAGCCACTTATGTATTAGCTTATATCCAGTTTTTTCTCCATCTCTATTATGTCTAGAACAGTGGTTACTTGCCTCAAAACTTCCCATCATTTGAATTCAGCAATTAGTATTTTCTTGACCATGCCTATAATGAGTTTCTCTTGCTGTAAGGAGTTGCTCTTTTTGCTTTCTCTGCATTTTAAAAGGATAAATTGTCACTAAGTCAAGGTAAGGAAGTTTTGGCTGGTCAGACCACATTTGTAGAGTTCCACTGTTTTTTTAGAGAGGACATTGACAAGTTTATGAACTTCCTTAGGAAATCCGTAGCCAAGGCACATGGCCTCCTTCACTTTCTGTTCCCTCATCTATAGAAAGGAAAAACTAATAATGTATATAGAGCAACCTGACCATCTTAAAGGTTATATAAATATCAGCTGCTGTCATTATTATTCTATTAATGGAATATGCACACAAGAGTCTCAGGTTTCATGACAGAGAGACCTACATGATCTGAAATTTAAGAAAGATGTTCATCACCTTTCCAGTCTTCTTGTTGTTGTTGTTTAGCCATTTTAAGACATATCAAAGTCTTTTTGATTCTATTTAGGGCTTTCTTACCAAAGATGCTGAGATGGTTTGCCATTTCCTGAAATAGCAATTGGGTTTCTATTTCAGCTCATTTTATAGATAAGGAAACTGAGGTATATAAGGTGAGAAGTTTCTTGCCCAAGGTCTAATAATTGTCTCTGGACAAATTTGAACTCGGGTCTTCCTGATTCTAAGTCTGGCACTCAATTCACCGTTCCACTGAGCTGTCCAGTCTTTGATAAGGTCCAAAGAGGCTGCATTTGAGCAGTCAAGTGATATAGTAGATAGAACACCAGTCCTGGAGTCAAGAGGACTTAAGTTCAATCTAATTTCAAACACTTACTAGCTGCCCCTGGATAAGTCACTTCACCCCACTGCCTTTCAAAAAAAAAAAAAAAAAAGAGGCTGCACCTGTGTACCAAAGGCAAAGCAGTTGACTGTTAAAGAATTGCTGGTAATTATACCTCAGGGATATTTAGTAAGCCTTAAGGAGTATCCTTGTTGCTAATATTAGAGAATTCCTATGTATAAACAATGGCCCATGGATATATATAGGAATACTTAAGTGGTTGTGAGCCAAGAAGAAAGAACTGGGGTAATTTAGAGGAGGGAAAGTGAGACTGTATTCAAGAAAAAGTGATAGTATGTCCTAGAGTTTGGAAGCCAAAGTTGGTGATTCTGAATAGTGGAGATGGAATAACTGCTAGGCCAACTGTGAAGGCTGGTGTTTACCAATTCTGCACTGAATCCAGAAGGCAGAAAGATTATATGAAAGTCTAGGGCTCATCTTCAAAGGTCATCAGTATCAGTCATTTGATTGTCAATAAGAAAAGATGCAGGGCAGTTAGATGGCAAAGTGTTTAGAGCACTGGCCCTAAAGTCAGGAGAACTTGAATTCAAATCCAGCCTCAAACACTTAATATGTCCTAGCTGTGTAACCCTAGGCAAGTCACTTAACCTCAATTGCCTCAGCAAAAAATAAAATAAAAACAAAAAGATGTATTGTGGAGGAATGTGCCTTTTGGAGATGGAAGTGTCTCCCTGGTGGCCTCTACAGAAGGACAGAAGCATAGAATTTGAGAGTTAGAGACCTCAGCAGTCCATCCCATATGTAAAAGAATTGTCTCTATAACATAACTGAATAGAAGTCATCCACAATTTGCTTGAAGATCTCCAAAGAGAAGGAAGTCATTGTTAAAGGCAGCCTGTTCCATTTTTGGACAGCTTTATTCTTTAGGAAATTTTTTTCTGACATTGAGTCTAAATTTGACTCCACATCTTCTTTCCATTGTTCTAGTTTCTGATTTTTGAGGCCAAATAGCCCAAGTCTAACCACTCTTGCACATGAGAATCCTTCAGATCTTAGTCAGTATGTTAGCTACTATCCAGTATGTTAGTTCTCCCTCAGACCAAGATGTGGGCAAGGCTGGGCAAAGGGATATGACAATTCACCATGTAGAGGGAAAGCTATGATTGACATGTGCTATTCAGATTTGGCCCTTCAAGATCTCCCACATATAACAGAATATCCAAGAGTAACTGGAATGTCCGAATTATAAATTTCCTAGTTGTAAGGGATTTCAGAAGCCATTTAACCTAATTTATTCTAAATAGGATTCTAAATTTTCTCTTCTCCTATTTATACACCCACAGTTCTTTCAGCTGATCCATATCTGGCCAGACATTCTCTTATCTCATTATTCTGAATTATTTCTCCTAAGAATGCTATTAAGTTTAGTAGTCTTCACTAAAAGATGGAACCAAATCCTGAGCACAGTTCTGTAAATGTGGGCTGACTAGCCAAATCTTTCTTATCTCAGGTTTGAATCAAGGAGATCTTTTTAAAAAATTATTCAAAAGGTAGCACTATCCATATGTGGAATAGGACTACCAAAGTAGTACCCATTTTTCTGATTAGGGCTGAGTGCATCTTAGGGTATAACAAATAGTACTAAAATGCAACATGACTTTGAGCAAGTATTTTCATCTCCTTAGTCTTCAATTTCTCCATTTGGCATAATGGCAAGGCATTTGGTATAATGGCAAAAGCACTAATCTTAAAGTTAAAAGATCTGAGTTAAAATCCTGTCTCTACCATTTACAATATACTTGTATGATCTTTCTCAGGTTTCAGATCTTTTGGAATCCAACTTCCTCATCAGTTAAATGAAGACGATAGATTAGAACAAGATTTCTTAACCTGGGATCCATGAATTTTCTTTTACAAATTTTTTGATTGCTATATTTTAATTTAATTAGTTTTCCTTGTAATCTTATATATTTCATTTTATTCAATTAAAAAACATTCCAAGAAGGAGTCCATAGGTTTTAATTTTTTTCATTGATTTTCTTCATGTAAGAAATTCTGAGAAATATGAAGCAATTTAGAGTAAATGATACTGAAGCAAAACAATGATATTTACCGCAACTATGTAAATAAATACATAGACACTAATTAACAATAAAACTCAAGTCAATAACTTGGACAAAATTGGTATTAACTTAGAAAACAAGGTGTGTTTTCTTTCTTCTTAAGACTTCACATAGTCTTGCTACTAATTCCATATATAATATGGAAATAATGAATTACTTTTGGATGGTATTCCCCTGAAGTCTGTACATGGAGGCAGTTACATAGGTAAATTAGAATGTAGCTTCTGAGTTAGCTCAGAATATAATAATTGTACCAGCCATGAGGTGGTAATCTACTTAAGCTAATTTCCTCCACCATCCAGGCACATCTATTTGTCAATGAGTTTTTAGCAGGACCAACAGCCAGAAGCTCCGGAAGCTTTCTCCTCCTTCAATGTGATAGCTCATCAGACCTGACATTTCCACCTGGTTCCCAGGTTTTACTATAGAGTTGTGGATAAGGACTGCTGAAATATAAAAAATTAATTTATATTTTTGTGTATACATTCCTCTTCCCACTCTCCACCCCTCCACCCTCTCCCTGAACACACTTTAAGGATATTTCATTCTTTCAGGTCTTTCCCCATTGCCCATAGAGTCAAATACTAGTTCATTATAATCATAGATATTTAATGGAATGGAATTGAAATATGAAAGAAAGTACAAACTCTCCTTCAATCTCCTCCTTCACAGGTCTTTAATGAGGGATTAAAGTCTTTCCTAAAGTTGTCCATTCATAAATTGAAAAGGGAATGGGGATGTTTTATTCCCCCATCTTTGGCACATAGATTGAAATTAATGAGGCAAGTTTACATTTTCCTCGGTTGTCTTTTTATCTTTTAGTGAATAGGAGCAAAAATCATTTCTAGTTGAAAGTCTCAAAATTATGTTTTATTTGGAAAAAATTTGAAGAAGCAACAAAAACAGAAGCTTCCTGGGGTTCATCTAGGTTATCCTTGGTTAGGAACTTTCTTTTCTTTCTTAAGAGTACCTTCAATCAATGTTCTTCAAACTTGAAGTCCCTAAAAGATTCTATGTCCAGGAAAAGTTTAGTTAGGCTTTTAGGTGAGAGACCATCTAAGATGAACCACAGGTATGACTTTCTTGTTCAGTTGGATTATCAGGAAACTTTGCCAATAATGGGGATTTATGTAGTTGAGATGATACCAATCTAGTAATGACTGTGGATTAAGACAATCTAATTTTTTCCCAGCAGTCCATTGGGCAGGGTAGGAGCACTGAATCACCCAAAACGTACTCCACCCTAAAAAAGAGTCCCTTGGTTCCAGTTTTTATTGTAATCTGACAAGGAACTATGACTTTTGGATGAAGTCAATATTAACCAGAATTCCTCCATGGAAAACCAATCAGATTTGGGGAACAAAGGAAATAAACTTTGTCAGTTTCTCATTTGGATTTTAATGTTCTTATGAATTACAAATGACTTTGGTTAAAAAAAAAAAAAGGAAGCAAACAAAAGAACTAATGTGACCTTGAGTTTATTTCCAGAAGTCTAGTATCAGTAACAAGAAAGGGCATAGTTCTTTATGCCATTCTGGTCAAACCCCATCTTGAGAAGCATTTCTGGGAGCCAAATATTCAGAGCTACATGTAAAAGAGAATTATCCAGTAACAATATAAAAAAATATGAAAGGCTTGAGTGGGAAGAGATTAGATAAAAAGAGAACAATGAATTCAACATGATAAAGACAAAGAGATAATAATATAAACTGGGATAGTGGTAGTGGGAATAGAGAAGAAGAAATAGATTCAAGATCTAGCCAAAAGGTAGAATGAACAGGACTTGGCAAGGCTTAACAATGATAGAATGTAAAGCCCTTGAGAGTAAGAATGTTTTCTTTTTTGTTTTTGCTTTTGAATACCCAGGACCTGCCATAGCTCTCTGAGAAATCATTAATTTAACAGCCATTTCCTAAAATGCTTCCTAAGTGTAGGGTTCTATGTTAAATGATTAAAACACAAATACATTTTTTAAAGTTTCTGCCCTCATGAAGCTTATATTCTATTAAAGGAAAGGGGTGATTTGCAACATTTACACAGAGAAATAAGTACAAGCACATAATACTCACTTGATAAAAGTTTGTTAAATATATGAGTAGAGAGATAAAGACAAGAAGTTTGAAGAATGAGGGATAGAATTCTATGAAAGAAAAATTCTGCTTTTACAGGAGAGTTCTTGTGAGCAATGATGCTGATCACTTCCCAAAGTGCCCTTAACCATACTTCATATCAAACTCTTATTTCTGGGATCTGGAATATGGTGACAGAGGCCTAACTCTAGGTTATTGCAATGCTACCAGTGTTTACTGCAATGTAGCTTGTTCTTGAAGATACCAAAGCACTCCCTATTTTAAGTCAAAGAACAGAATTCCCTGGAAGGTCAGACCATCCAGGCAAAAATGATCAAACCCCACCTAGAGGACATCTCAGGGTATTCTGACCTCCTTGTTTGTGCTTTGCTGTTTCTTATTCTTGGAAGTTTCACCATCAACACCTGCTTTGTAATCTTAATAGCCAGGCAAGGTCCAACTCAAATGTCTCCTTCTCAAAGAAACTAGCTCTGGGACCCCTCACTGCCATGAGCATCTCAGCAGGAAGTTTTAACAGTTGATTTCACCTGTCAGTCCTCCAGTCATGCTCTAATCATACCATAATATAACATTAATAAATCAAAATATGCTAACATTATAATATTGTCACAAATCATATTCATTAATCTGTATGCATTTGTTGTAATTAGATTATTATACCAGATACTCCTTTAAGGTAAGAAACAATCTTATTCTTTCTTGTATTTCCTACAATGACTTGTATAAAACAAGTGCTAGAGCAAAGTTTATTAAATGAAGGAATTTTTGTCTATTAAATTTTTCTTGAATCTACCCGCAGGCCTAAATGATCATGTCTCTTAAACAATATGGGTTTTTTAAAACTCAACTATGCACTTTCTCATTACTCAATCACACCCCCAAAGACCCACTACTACCCCAAAGACTTTCTACTACAGCAAAGTTATTTTTGGAGCCATTCTTATACCTGGAACACATTAAGGGGACATTTCTCATTTTAATAATTGGAGAGATTTTGCTTAAAAAAAGAATTATCTGGAAGAGCATGGCATATTCCATTCCCCTCAACTAATCACCCTCCTGAGAAAAAGCCAGGCTAATTGAGGCAGATAGTCATAACCCGATATTACCATTCACCAGGCAGCAACTACCTGGAGAAACTATATACAAGTATTAATATATACAAAACATATAATATACGTAGGTAACTATATATAAAATTGCTTTGGCAAACCTAAGATGCTCATAGGAAGTGAAGTCACTAAAATGTATGTCACCTTAGGCAAGATGTGTAACATCACTAATTATTCATTAATTACTACTTATAGACCGTTACAACCATAGACTTTTAGAATTAGAAGGAACTTGAAAAGACACCTCTAGAAAAAAAGGAATTGTCTCATTTTTGATATTTATATTTTTTTTTGTTAAAGCTTTTTATTTGCATTTTTTGCTGAGGCAATTGGGGTTAAGTGACTTGCCCAGGGTCACACAGCTAGGGAATGTTAAGTGTCTGAGATCAGATTTGAACTCAAGTCCTCCTGACTTCAGGGCAAGTGCTCTATCCACTTAAAGCTTTTTATGTGCAAAACATATGCATAGATAATTTTTGAACATTGACCCTTGCAAAGCTTTCTGTTATAAATTTTCCCCTCCTACTCCCCACTCCTTCCCCTATCTAATACATGTTAATTATGTTAAAATATTTGACAGATCGAATATGTGTATACATATTTATACAATTATCTTACTGTACAGGAAAGGAAAAAAAACCTGAGAAGGAAAACATAATGCAAGCAAACATCAATAGAGAGTGTAAAAATGCTATGTTGTGGTCCAGACTCAGATCCCACAGGCCTCTCCCTGGGTGTATATGGCGTTCTTCATCACTGAAAAGCTAGAACTGGTTTGAGACATCTCGTTGTTGTAGAGTCCATCAGAATAGATCATCGTCTTATTGTTGCCACGTACAATGATCTCCTGGTTCTGCTCATTTCACTCAGCATCAGTTCATGCAAGTCTCTCCAGGCTTCTCTGAAATCATCCTGCTGGTCGTTTCTTTTTTTTTCTTTATTAAAGCTTTTTATTTGCAAAACATATGTATGGGTAATTCTTCAACATTGACCCTTACAAAGCTTTTTGTTACAAATTTTCCCTCCTAGTCCCCATCCCTCCCCTAGATGGCAGGAAATCCACTACATTTAATTATGTTAAAATACTTGACAAATCGAATATATGTATACATATTTCCACACTTATCATTGTTGTGCAAGAAAAATCGTATCTACAAGAAAAAAAATCAGAGAAAGGAAATACAATGCAAGCAAACATCAATAGAGAGCATGAAAATGTTATGTTGTGATCCACATTTCATATCCCTCTCTCTGGGTGTATATGGCTTTCTTCACTGAACAATTGGAACTGATTTGAAACATTTCATTGTTGAAGAGAGCCATGTCCATCAGAACTGATCATCATATAGTATTGTTGTTGCTGTGTATAATGATCTCCTGGTTCTGCTCACTTTGCTCAGCATCAGTTCATGCAAGTCTCTCCAGGCCTCTCTGAAATCATCCTGCTGGTCGTTTCTTACAGAACAATAATATCCCATGACATTCATATACCATAATTTATTCAGCCATTCTCCAATTGATGGGTATCCATTCAGTTTCCAGTTTCTAGCCACTACAATAAGAGCTGCCAAAAACATTTTTGCACATGTAGGACACTTTCCTTCCTTTAAGATCTCTTTAGGATATAGGCCCAATAGAAACACTGCTGGGTCAAAGGGTATGCACAGTTTGATAACTTTTTGAGCATAGTTCCAAATTGCTCTCCAGAATGGTTGGATCCGTTCACAATTCCACCAACAATGCATCAGTGTCCCAGTTTTCCCACATCCTCTCCAACATTTGTCATTGTCTTTTCCTGTCATCTTAGCCAATCTGCAAGGTGTGTAGTGGTATCTCAGAGTTGTCTTAATTTGTATTTCTCTGAACAATAGTGATTTTGGAGCACCTTTTCATGACTAGAAATAGTTTTAATTTCATCATCTGAAAATTGTCTGTTCATATCCTTTGACCATTTATTGATTATAGAGTGGCTTGTATTCTTATAAATATGAGACAATCCTCTATATATTTTAGAAATGAGGCCTTTATAAGAACCCTTAAATATAAAGATGATTTCGCAATTTATTGCTTCTCTCCTAATCTTGTCTGCATTAGGTTTGTTTGTACAAAACCTTTTTAACTTAATATAATCAAAATTATCTATCTGGTGTTCAGTTAAGAGTTCCAGTTCTTATTATACACAGCAACAAGACTATACGATGATCAATTTTGATGGACATGGTTCTCCTCCACAATGATGTGATTCAAACCAGTTGTTCAGCAATGAAGATAGTCATATACATCCAGAGAGAGGCCTGTGGGAACTTCTGTGAATATTTCCATGCATTTTGTTTTCCTTCTTAGATTGTTTTTTCTTCTTCTCTTTCTAGATCTGATGTTTCTTGTGCAGTAAGATAACTGTATAGATATGTATACATGTATTGTATTTGTCATATAATTTATCCTATTTAGCATGTATTAGATTACCTGTCATGTAGGGATGGGGGTGGGGGGAAGGAGGGGAAAAGCTTGGGAAAAAAAAGTTTTTGCAAAGGTCAATGTAGAAAAATCACTCATATGTTTTGTAAATAAAAAGCTTTATTAAAAAAAAAAAGAGTTCCAGTTCTTTGGATGCAAATTCCTTCCTTCTCCACAGGTCTGAGAGGTAAACTATCCTATGTTCCTCTAATTTGCTTATAATATCACTCTTTATATCTAAATCATGAACCCATTTAGATTTTATTTTGGTATGTGGTATTAGGTGTGGGTCAAGCCCTAATTTCTTCCATGTTAGTTTCCAAATTTCCCAGCAAATAGTGAGTACTTATCCCAAAAGCTAGGGCCTTTGGGTTTATGAAACACTAGACTGCTATGGTTATTGCCTGGTTTGTCCTGTGATCCTATCCCATTCTACTGATCGAGTAGTCACTCTATTTCTTTTTTTTTTTATTTTATTTGCATAACATATGTGTGGGTAATTCTTCAACAATAACCCTTACATAGCTTTCCGTTACAAATTTTTCCCCC
>JAJPUD010000661.1:567005-585821 GCA_023553655.1 Myrmecobius fasciatus
GTGTATAATGATCTCCTGGTTCTGCTCATTTCACTCAGCATCAGTTCATGTAAGTCTCTCCAGGCCTCTCTGAAATCATCTTGCTGGTCATTTCTTACAGAGCAATAATATTCCATAATATTCATATACCATAATTTATTCAGCCATTCTCCAATTGAAGGGCATCTATTCAATTTCCAGTTTCTAGCCACCACAAAAAGGGCTGCCACAAACATTCTTGCACATGTGGGGCCTTTTCCTTCCTTTATGATTTCTTTGGGATATAAGCCCAATAGAAATGCTGCTGGGTCAAAGGGTATGCACAGTTTGATAACTTTTTGAGCATAGCTCCAAATTGTTCTCCAGAATGGCTGTATCCGTTCACAGCTCCACCAACAATGCATCAGTGTCCCAGCCCTCCCACATCCCCTCCAACATTCATCATTAACTTTTCCTGTCATTTTAGCCAATCTGACAGGTGAGTCACTCTATTTCTTAACTAGTACCAAATGGTTTTGATGACCACTACTTTATAACATAGTTTTAGATCTGGCACAGCAAGGCCATCCTCGTCAGCCTTTTTTCATTAATTCCCTTGAAATTCTTGATCTTTTGTTCTTCCAAATGAACTTTGCTGTTATTTTTTCTAGATCTGTAAAATAATTTCTTGGGAGTTTGATTGGTATGGCACTAAATAAGGAAATTAGTTTGGGTAGTACTGTCATTTTTATTATATTCGCTCAGCCTACCCATGAGCACTTGATGTTTTTCCAACTGATTAGGTCTGTCTTTATTTGTGTAGAAAGTGTTTTGTAGTTTAGTTCATATAGTGCAATACTGTTCCTTGGCAAATAGATTCCCAAATATTTTATACTATCAAACTTATTTTGAATGGAATTTCTTTTTGTATCTCTTGCTGATGAACTTTGTTGGTAATACATAAAATGCTTTTATGTGGATTTATTTTGTATCCTTCAACTTTGCTAAAGTTGTGAATTGTTTCTAATAGTTTTTAGTTGAGTCTCTAGGGTTCTCTAAGTATACCATCATGTCATCTGCAAAGAGTGATAATGTGGTTTCCTCATGGCCTACTCTAATTCCTTTAATCTCTTTTTCTTCTCTTACTGCCAAAGCTAACATTTCTAATACAATATTAAATAGTAATGATTACAGTGGGCAGCCTTGTTTCACTCCTGATCTTATTGGGAATGGGTTTAGTTTGTCCCCATTACATATGATGCTTGCTAATGGTTTTAACTAAATGCTACTGATCATTTTAAGGAAAAGCCCATTTATTCCTATATTCTCTAGTGTTTTTAATAGGAATGGGTGTTAGATTTTATCAAATGCTTTTTCTGCATCTATTGACATAATTATGTGATTTTTATTAATTGGTTATTAATATAATTGATTATGCTGATAGTTTTCCTAATATTGAACCAGACCTGCATTCCTGGTATAAATCCTAGTTGGTCATAGTATATTATCCTGGGGATAACTTTCTGTAATCTTATTGCTAATATCTTATTTAGGATTTTTGCATCAATATCCATTAGGGAAATTGGTCTATGGTTTTCCTTCTCTGTTTTCACCCTACCTGGTTTAGCTATCTGTACCATATCTGTATCATAAAAGGTATTTGGTAGTACACCTTCTTTCCCTATTTTTTCAAATAGTTTATATAGTATTGAAATTAATTGTTCTTTGAATGTTTGGTAGAATTCACATGTAAATCCATCTGGCCCTGGAGATTTTTTCTCAGGGAGTTGATTAATAACTTGTTCTATTTCATTTTCTAAAATGGGGCTATTTAAATAATTTATATCCTCTTCTGTTAACCTGGGCATTCTATATTTTTGTAGATATTCTTCCATTTCATTTAGATAGTCAAATTTGTTGCATAAAGTTGGGCATTGTCATTCTCCTGGATGAAATTATTGCTGGTGTCTATGATTTGCTCTTTTATCCATTCATTCTTTAGGATTAAATTATTTAATTTCCAATTTACTTTTGGTCTATTTTCTCTTGGCCTTATATTGCATGTGATTTTTATTGCATCATGGTCTGAAAAAGATGCATTTACTATTTTTGCCTTTCTGCATTTGATCTTGAGGTTTTTATGCCCTAACACATGGTCAATTTTGTATAAGTTCCATGAACCCCTGAGAAAAAAGTAAACTCCCTTCTGTCTCCATTCAATTTTCTCCAAAGATCTATCATACCTAACTTTTCTAACATTTTGTTTACCTCCCTAGCTTCTTTCTTATTTATTTTATGGTTTGATTTATCTAATTCTAAGGGAGTGAGGTTGAGATCCCCCACTAGTATAGTTTTGCTGTCTATTTCTTCTTGCATCTCTCTTATCTTCCTCTCTAGGAATTTGGATGCTATACCACTTGGTGCATATATGTTTAGTATTGATACCATGTCATTATCTATGGTACCCTTTAGTAAAATATAGTTTCCTTCCTTATCTCTTTTAATTAGATCTGAGATCAGGATTGCTACCCCTGGTTTTTTTTATTTATTTTTTTGGTCACCTGAAGCATAATAGATTCTGCTCCAGCCCTTTACCTTCACCTTGTATATGTCTCTATGCTTTAGATGTGTTTCTTGTAAACAACATATTGTTGGATTCTGACTTTTAATCCAGTCTGCTATCTGCTCCCGTTTTGTGGGAGAGTTCATCCCATTCACATTCACAGTTAAAATAACTAATTCTGTATTTCCTGCCATCTTATTTACCCAAGTTATGTTTTTCTCTTTCCTTTCCCCCTTTTCCCTTCCCCCCTCCCCAGTATTTTGCTTTTGATGACTACCTCCCTCAAACAGTCCTCCGCCCTTTAGAGCCCTTCCCCTTTTTTTACACCTTTCCCCTTATTCTTCTATTTTCCCTTCTATTAGTCTATCCCTTTCTTTTCCTTCTTTCCCTTCCTCTTCCCTATAAAGAGGGACAAGTTTCTCTGTGAAACCAAATGTGTCTGATATACTCTTTTAGAGCCCAATCTGATGAGAGTAAGATTTACACAATGCTTATCCTCCTCCCTTCTTTCCCTCAATTATATTAGGTTTTCTTTGCCTCTTCATGAGATTTTACCTTATTTTTACCTCCTTTTTTTAAACCTTATTTTACCTCTTTTTCCCAGTATGATAGCCCTTCCACCTCTAGTTTCTTTTTCATATTATCAAAGTAAAATGTAATTATACCCCCATTCTTTAAGTTTACCCATAGCAGGAATATAGTTCTCAAGAGTTCTTTTCTTTTTACCTTTTTATGCTTCTCTTGAGTTCTGTTTAGAGGTCAAATTTTTTGTTCAGATCTGGTCTTTTCATTAGAAATAGGTGAAATTCACCATCATTAAATGTCCATTTTCTTCCCTGGAAGATAATGCTCATTCTAGCTGGATAGCTTATTCTTGGCTGTAATCCAAGTTCCTTTGCCTTTTGGAATATCTGATTCCAGGCCCTTCCATCTTTTAATGTGGAGGCTGACAGATCTTGTGTGATTTTAATTACTTTAAATCCTCGGTATTTGAATTGTTTCCTTCTAGCTGCTTGCAATATCTTTTCCTTGGTGCAATAGTCCTGAAATTTAGCCACAATATTCCTTGGGGATTTAATTTTGGGGTCTCTTTCAGGAAGTGATCGGTGAATTCTTTTGAAGGTGATTTTTTCTTCTGATTCTAAAACATCAAGGCAGTTTTCTTTCATGATTTCCTGGAAGATAGTGTCTAGATTCTTTTTTTCATCATGGCTTTCAGGAAATCCAATAATCCTTAGATTGTGTCTCCTATATCTATTTTCCAGGTCAGTTGTTTTTCCTAGGAGATATTCATATTTTCTTCTATTTTTTCATTTTTTTTGTTTGACTGATTCTTGAAGTCTTATTGAGTCATTCACTTCCATTTGTTCAATTCTAATTTTTAATGTATTATTTTCTCCAGTTACCTTTTTTAGCTCCTTTTGTAACTGGCCAATTGAATTCTTTTGTTCATTGCAGTCTTTTTCCATTTCACCAATTTTGTTTTTCAGTGAATTGGTTCTTTTTCATATCTCTTTTGTAGGGCATCATATTTTTCTTGCAATAATGTCAATTCATTTTCCCCTTTTTATTCTAACTCTCTTTTGATATTCTTTATGCAATCTTCCAAGAAAGCCTTGTGAAATGGGGACCAGCTCATGTCTCCCTTTTTGATTCCCTCTGGAGTTGCTTTACCTTTATGAATCTCAGGATCTGGGGTCTGTTCTTCTCGCTCTCCATAAAAGCTGTCTATGGTGAGAGTTCTTTTCTGTTTTTTATTCATGAGAAAAAAGTTTGAAATCTATTTAAATCAGAGGAGTGACAGTTGCTTCAATTTGCCCTGGGGCAATTCAGCTGATTGGTTTCTGGTGCTGGGCTCTCTAGGCTAGGACCAGTGTTTGCAGTGGGTTACAATCTACCTTTTACAAAAGGCAGATCTGCCAAAGCACTTGCCCACAATCAGGGCAGAGTGTCCCAAGAGCCTCAGATAGACTTCCCAGGTGCTTAAAACCTGTCATACTATGTCTGGCCCATCTTCCTGCCCTGTCTCCCGGAGCTGCGCCCAAGCTTGGCAAACTGCCCAACCCCCTGCCCGACTGAAACAGACCTGCTATGGAGCTCTTCCAAGGTAACTTTTGCTGGGAATGTGTTGTACTCTAAATATTTGGAGGTTCTTTGACTCCAGAACCAGTTTAGAAGCTTAATCTGCTGTTGATTTGAGAGAAGGTCAGAGGAGGTCACAGAGAGTTGTGTCTTCACTCCACCTTCTTGGCTCTGTCTCCCTGTTATTTATATTTTCACCACCTAGCAGAGTATCTGGCCCATAATTAGTACTTCATAAATGTTTTGTGATGGATTGATGAACTCTCTGCTAATCTCTTTTAAATCATAAGCAGTAGTCTAGTTTCTTTTTGAACAAATTCAATGCAATGGACCTCATTATGTAAATTAGTCAATAAAAATAAAACTTTTTAAAGATTGATATCCTATAACACCAAAGTAATTGATGATAGATAAGTGATCAAAGCCTACAAAATCTTAAAAGTTTTGCAAACTATTAAACATTTTATGATAACACAATACAAATCATTAATAGTAGTAAACTAAATATTTTTAAAGTTCTGGGTTCAAGCAAAATGGTGGAATATAAGCAGCCATCAACTGAATATTCCCAACATTCCACTCCAAACAACTTTAAAATAATTTCTCAAATCAAATTTCAAAGTGATAGAACCAACAAAAGTTTAGGATGACACATTTTTTCAACCTATGAGGTGAGGTCAATGACATCAAGCATGTGTTGTAGTAGCACCAGTAGGCTTTAGTAGAGGCCAGAGAAATAGTAGCTGCAGGACCTCTCATCTCAGAGATAGCAAGAGGATCAGATAATTGGTCATAAAGAGATTACAGAGGACCCTTTGCTGGCCCTGGGTGCAGCTGATACTGATAGGCAATCTTATTACCCATAAATTGTCCTGAGTCACAGTTCCATGGTAGAGAGAAGCATTCTCATTTGATTGCAAAGGTGAAGGGAACACAAGGTCAAGAAATTTTTGGAAGAGTTAAAGAAAGAGGTAAGAGTGATAGAGAAAATATTAGGAAAAGAAATGAGTGATGCAATAAAATCATGAAAAGAAGAGTAATAGCTTAGTAAAAGAGGCACACAAAAATATCAAAGAAAAACAATTACTTAAAAACAGAATAGGCCAAATGGAAAAGGAAGTACAAAAAGTTAACTGCAGAAAATAATTTCTTTAGAAATGGAATTGGGCAAATGGAAGCTAATGACTCCATGACACAACAACAACAAAGTAAGATAAACAAAGTAAGAAGAATGAAAAAATAGAAGAAAATGTAAAGTATTTCATCAAAAAAAACTTACCTGGAGAATTTTATCAAGGAATGACAATTTGAGAATTATTGAACTACCTGATAGCCATGATCAAAGAAAGACCCTAAATAGCACATTTCAAGAAATTATCAAGGTAAACTGCCCTGATATCTTGGTTTTAGAGGGTGAAATAGATATGAAAAGAATCCACTGATAACCAACTAAAAGAAATCCAAAAAGGAATATTTCCAGGAATATTATAGCCAAATTCCACAGATCGAAGAGAAATTATTGCAAGAAGCCAGAAATAACTCAAATATCATAAAGCCATAGTCAGAATCACATTAGATTAAGCAGCTTCCATATTAAAATAGTAAATGGCTTGGAATATATTACAGAAGATAAAAGAGTCAGAATTATACCCAATAATAACCTACCCAGAAAAACTGAGTGTACTCCTTTAGGAGGAAATAGATATTAATGAAATAAAAGACTTTTAAAAAGCATTCTTAATGAAAAGAACAGAGTTGTGTAGAAATGTTGACATTCAAACACAACACTTAAAAGAAGCATAAAAAGGTAGTAAACATGAAAGTGTAATTATGAGAGACTCAATAAAGTTAAAATGTTTACATTCCTATATGGGAAAATGATCCATGTAACTCCTAAGAACTTTATTATTAATAAGACAGCTAGGAGCAGTTTGAATAGATGGAAGGCTTGAATGTGAGGTGATTATATTGGGATGATCTTTAAAAAATGAAGTACTGAAAAAGAGGGATGCACTAGGAGAAAGGAGAAGAGAGAAGAAGCATTGGGGGGAGGGAAGAATGGAAAAAAGAGCTTCCATAGAAAAAGGGAATTGCTTCAAAGAAGGTATAGAAATCCATTTTACTCAGCAGAGAAATAGGAGAGAAAGAGATAAGAAATACTAGTCATGGGGAGGCAAGCATTGTTGAGGATAATAAAAAGAAAAACAGATTTTAAAAAGTCAATGGTCAGAAGAAAGGAGAGACATACAGAGAGGCAAGAAAGGAGGGAGGGAAGAAAGAAGGGAGAGAAGGAAGGAGGAGAAAAAGAACAGAAGAAAATAAAATGGAGGGAAATACACAATAATCATAACTGAATGGGAATGGGAATTCACCCACAAAATGGAAACAGATAACATAATGGATTAGAAACCAGAATTCAACAATATATTGTTTACAAGAGACATACTTGAAACAGAAAGAAGCAAAGAATTAAAATAAAAGGCTGGAGTTGAAATAAAACATGCTAGGGTAGCAATCAAGATATAAAATAAAGCAAAATAAACCTAATTAAAAGAGATAATCAGAAAAACTATTTTGCTAAAAGTTACCTTGGACAATTAATAATACCAAAAAAAAATTATAGCAAGTTTTTCTGATAAAGGCCTTTTTTCTCAAACATACAGGGAATTGAGTCAAATTTATAAAAATCCCCACTTGATAGTCAAATGATATGAACAGGCAGTTTTCCAAAAAAAAAAAAAAAGATACCAAAACTATCTATATGCAAAAAAATTCTCTAAATTATTGTTAATTAGAGAAATGCAAATTAAAACAATTCTGAAGTACCACCCCACAGCTATCAGAAATGACAATTCTTCCAATGCTGGAAGGTATAAGAGGAAATAAATATACTAATGAACTGTCGGTCGAGTTGTGAACTGGTCCAATCATTCTAGAGAATAATTTGGAACTATGCCCAAAGAGTTATATAGCTGTGCATACCTTCTGACACACAAATACTGGTCTGTTTTTATAGTTTTGAAAGTTGTTTCTCCGTAAATCCTGAATTTTTGTTATTGTTCTTCAGTCATCTAAGTCATGTTTGAGTCTTCATGAATCAATTACTCAAAATTACTGAAGTAACTAATTAATTCTTCCTTGTAGATGAATCAGATCCATTACATTTGCTATTGTTGCTTTTTCTATCTTTTAATGGAAGAATTTATCATTAAGACAAGATAAGAATTTATGGTTGTAATTAAGATTTATCATTACATCAAGAATTATTACATATTATACATTAAGGATTTATTATTAAGGCAAGTTAACTTATTGGGCCACATCTAGAATACTACATCCAATTCTTGGCTACATATTTTAGGAAGGACAGTGGAAAACTTATAATTGTCCACAAGAGACAACCCAGAATCTCAATGGGATAAGATGTGACTGAAATGAATAAATAATAAAAGTCAGTCCCTTTACTGTCAGGGATGGAGAAAAGAAATGTCAGCAGAAGCTCTGAACTGCCAAAGTGAACTCATCTCTATGCCAGATTCAAAGATTCAGGAAGCCAGTTCCCTAAATCTATTTATCAGAGATCCTAAGTCCCAAGGCATCAAAGGTACCCTGTTTCCTAGACTGTTCAGACTCAGCAATGGAAAGCCTTGTACTTCTTCTATATATGAATTGTTATCAACATTATCATCATCATAAGTAAAATTTATTTAAGCTTTTACATTGATAAGGTACTTTAAAATACATGGCTAGAATTCCCATTTTACAGAAAACTATAGGAAATTGAATAAACTGAATCAGAGAGTTTCAGTGACTGGCCTTGGGTCACTAAGGTATCTGAAGTGACATTCAAATCCTAGTCTTTCTGACTCTAGGTCCAGCACTGCATGTCTAACATTACCCTTTCTATATACTCTAGTAGCTGTGCCCTATTCCTGAGGATGTGGCTGCTGAGCTTCAACCCAGAAGGAGTTTGTTCTGGTCCTCAGTGACCTAGTTGCTATTGCCACCATCTGCTTGTAACACTAGAATCTCAGAACCATAAGGCTTACAGATGGAATCCCTTGCAGCCTATATTTTCTATTCCAGGTCCACTTTATTCTGAGTGAGTAGCTATGGAAGTTCAGTCATCACAGGACTCTAGAGGGTAAGGGACTCAATCAACTGGTTCTTTCCCCAATCTATGGCTGGCAAGTTCCCAATTAAATGCTCTACTTATCCTTGTGGTTTAGAATTGTCATCTGCTAAGACAGGAAATCCTTTCTGCTTGTTACTTCTTTCTAAAATCTCCTCCCTAATCACCTTACTAATAAAGACTCCTTAAACTGCTCTGCCTTCTCATTCCATTGTACCCACTGGAGTCTCCATTCTATGATTAATAATTTCCCCTTCATCCTGGATCTCTTCACTTCACAATTCTTCCATTTATAGAACTCATAGAAACTTGGCTCCTTCCAGAATATGTGCATCCATGGCATCTTCTCCATCCCTGAACACTCATGCTTTCTTTCCTGCTCTCTATCACACTGGATCAAGCAGAAATCCTTAATCACTGCCACTTCCAAATGGTCCCTTTGCCACTATTATTCAGTGATTTCTCCTTTTTCTCTCTCTTTGTCTTTTTCTCTCTCTTTGTGTATGTATGTATGTATGTATAATGTGTATGTATGTATATAGCATATAAAATAAATATGTATACATACTTATATGTACATATATAAATATTATATATGTATGTGTTCCTACCTGTATGCATCATTTTTAAAAATGTTATTTGCAGACTTCCAGGTCATTTATCAAAATAGTCAGTACATGGCTCAACATGTTCTAGTCTGTCCCAATCTTGGACTTATACTTAAGGATTTTAAAAAACTACCTGCCAAGTTTATCAAATCCCTTAATTTACATGAAACACATCCTTTTAATCTACTAGAATCATTCATATAAATATCAGTGATTCTTAACCTAGAGTTCATGGATCTACCAAGCTATATGAATAAATGTAAGTGGGTCCACGAAATTGGATAAGGAAAAATTACTTCTTTATTTTGTCACAATTTGTTCCCTTTATAATCCTATGTATTTTATTTTATGCCTATGAAAACATTCTCCTGAGAAAAGATCCATAGGTTTTACCAGATTGCCAAAGGAGTCTAACACACACGCGCAAGCACACACACACACACACACACATGCATACACACAGATACATACACACATATATTAATTATAGATGGTCATATTCTTAATCTCCACCTCACTGATGAATGTGATATCTTCATGATTCAGAGATCTGTCATTCTCCCTGAGATTATAACTTCATGTCTTTCTTTTCTTTTTTTGGTTCACTCCTCCCAAACCTATTTTTTATCCTCACCATGTATAATAAATAGTTTCTCCACTCCTCCCTATTCTCTAAATACATGACCGTTCACTGCCCTTCCTTCATAGTCTTAGCTCTTGGTTGGACCAGTTCTACTCCACACTATTTTTCTCTTGAAAATCCTGTCTCGTTATCCCAATACCAGTTATTCCTTGCCAAACCACATCCTTCCATCATTTTTCTTCCCCACCCCTATTTACATGCTTTTGGAGATCACATAATACTTCCAAGTGACTAATCTCAGAAGGAGCTTCACAGTTACATAGCAATCCATTCACCTTTCTTTAATTGACCCTCTATCACACTCCATCTCCATCAGGGCCATCTCCAGTAGTCCTGATCTATACCTGGAAGAGAGAACTCTGAAGGAGAAAGTGAGGCTGGTGATTTTGCATAGCTCACTCCCACCTAAATCCAACTCACTTGCATGTCATCACATCACCTCCCTGATGTCATGATCCTCTTGGAGAACAAAGGACCACCACTAATAGCAACAACAACCATACTGTGGTTCCCAACCTTCCCTCTGCTCAAGTCCCTTTTAATACTTCACTGATGTCCTCAAAAATGAAACTCACTTCTTTTCTAAGAAAACTATTGTTATCTATCATGAGCTCACTCTTTGGTTTCACTTCAGAAGGCAGCAAGGAAAAAACTATTTTCTACATTCTCCTCCATTTTCTCCTTGTTTGTTCCAATTATGAGGATAAGTGGGCCCTTTTCCTAGCTAAAGCCAGTACTTCAACTTGTGAACTTTATGCTATTTCCTCAAATTTCTTCTGGGAGCTACCCTCCCAATTATTCAGTTCATTTAACAAGCATTTATGAAGTACCTGTTAATTTTAAGATATTTGAATGGGGTTAGTGATACAAAAATTAAAAGGAAATAGGTTCTACCTTCAAAGAGTTTACATTTCTTCTTTATCTATCCACTGACTACTATATTCTTACTCTCTTTATCCACTGGCTTTCTCCCATACTACCTATAAACTCACTCTTTCTTTAAAAGCGATACATGTCAATAATGGAGATGGGGAAGGGTGGGAAGAGAAAAAATCCACTTCTGTTAATTAAAAAAATTAATTAAAAGATTTAAAAATCCTTGCCATCTTCTCAAGCTATTTTCCCCCACATTTTTCTTCTTTCTTTTATAGCCTCCATCCTAGTTCTTACTCTACACTAGATATTCATAACTTTCTTTATGTCATGGACTCCTTTGGCAATCTATTGAAACTTATAGATGACTTTTCATAAGAAACTTTTTGAATTCAAAAAATAAAACATATACTCAATGATATTGAAATGTACATTGAATTCATATTGAAATATTATTTTCCCAGTTTACAAATCCCAGGTTAAGACCCTTGTTCTGCAGTCATCAAATGTACCTCCTACTTACTTCTCCAACCCTTATAAATGGGCTTCACACCACAGAACCTCAATTCTACTGAAAATCTTCTTCAAAGTTACCAAGAATTGTTTAACTGCTAGATTTGTTTTCCTTTTCTCAATTCTCATTCTATTTGACTTTTTTTTTCAGTTTTTAATATTGCTAGTCATCTTTTCCTCCTTCTTTAGTTTCTATAACATTTCTCTAATTCTCCATTTTTCTCCTTCCTATCTAACCAGGCCTCAGTCTCCTTTGCTTTTATCATTCTTCTCCCATCTGCTAATTATGAGTGTTTTTCTTTTCCAATTGTCCTGATCTATATCTTGTCACTGCACCCCGATGGTTCTAGAGGAGAAAATGAGGCTGGTGGCTTTACAAAGCCCTTTGTCACTTAAATTCAATTCACTTGTCTGTCATAGCATCACCTCCCTAATGTCATGGTCCTCTTCAAGAACAAAGGACAAACAGCAATGGATGTTCCCCAGTGTTCTGTCCTGGATCCTTTTTTCTAAAATTTCTAATTACTTAGCTACTTTTATCAGCTTCCAAGGATTCAATTATTGCTATCCTAAAGTTTCACAAATCTATTTTTCCAGGCAAAATTTCTCCTGAATTCCATTCCCACTTTTCCAGCTGCCTGCTAGTAATCTGTAACTAGAGTGAATTTCAGATTTAACATGTCCAAACCAGAACTCATTTTCTTTCTTTTGACCTTCCCCAGATAAGGAAACGTAGCGGATGACTTACAAAGGTTTCAAGTACCAAGAATGACTCTTGAAGGAAATCAGGATAAGAAATTGTAAATGCCTGGCATTATGCACTAGTAGAGGTAAGCAAATAACAATGACATATCAGGAACACTTGAGTATCAGCAATTCATTAAAATCTCATAGGAAGGGCCAGGTAAGTAGGCTTAGACAGGAAATAGGGAGCAGATTTTCTGAGATAGAGAAATATTGGGGAAAGTCCTTGGTATCTTGACTTCCCTGGATTTCTTCAAGATTCAGATTAAATTTCACCTTCTGAAAGAGGCTTTTCTCATTCCATGTGATAAATCTCTACTGCTAGTTTTGTTGTATTGTTTTGTTTTTAATCTAAGATTCTCTCTCCTGACATAACATATATCTTATATATATATATACATATATATATATAATTGTCATCATGCTGCATCCCCCATTAAAGTGTAAGCTCTTTGAGGGCAAGAAAAGAATAAGGTAAAGTACCATTTCATTTCTTTTGGCCTTCATTATATACCCACTAAGTGGCTTGTAATTCCTGACATATAGAAAGTTTTAAATAAATGCTTGTTGATTGATTGCTTAATTGATTAAGGGATAAAGATAAATAGATGAGGTAAGGAAAAAATTAAAACATTTAGCGAAAGGGCCTATAAAATGTGTTAAGACAGACTTTGCCCTAATTATATTGATTAAAAGAAGGGGGGAAGGTCATGTCCTCAGGAAAGTTACATTTTAATGAGGACAGACAACACATAAATAACTACATACATAACAAAGATGTAGAGTAAATATCACAATTCATGGGACCCAGGTTCATTGATCCTCTACTTAATATTTCCATTTGTCTCAACCCATACAAAGTGGGAGGTGCACAAGAACCTAGTATCCAGTGTGCCAGATTCAAGGGCACTGACCCTCTAGAGAATGGAAGTTAATGTCTATATACCAGAAGGTCTAGATTTTCCTGTTCCCTGTATTAAATTCATTAAATAATTACAAAGGAGTTCTGTCCTTAGTGTCACCATTGACAAATTTCAAGGTGGGAATGGGGGAAGGGAGTGGATATTAAGTGGCAATAACATTATTGGATATTCAGTGACAGAGGAATGTTAATGAAAAAGACTGAACAGACAGGTAAGGGAGGAAGGTTAAGGTGATTCACAATTGGGCAGGGAAAGAATGAAAAGAATAAGACCAAGAACCGTTTCATTTCCTTGACACAAGGAGAAGAAACTATATAAAAGGCTCATAACATACCCAGGATTCAACAACAGACCTGAGTACCTTGAGAAGCTGCTTTTCTCTGAGCACCAGGTAAGCTTCTTTATTCTGATTCTTTTCTTAATAATCCACTATGCCAAGCATGCTAGATTCATAGAACTTATTAATAGAGGTGATGAATTTTGATGTTCAGTGGAGAAATGTCTTGCCAAAATCACAGAGCAAAGGCAAACTAGAATTTGGATTACTTCATTCCTGACCAGAAATTTTTAAGTGTCATTTACCACTTCATTGTTTTCTGTTTGGGGGGAAAAAAGGGGGTAATACTTTCTTATCTGATGTGGTATCCATTTAGGGTGTTTCATAGAATTTTGGAATGCTAAAGCTGGAAGATATTTTGAAGATTATGTATGTGTATCAGGTACCTCTGAGCTTTTACATATATGTATGAGTGCATGTGTATGCTTATATATTTATCTGTATATATTGACATACATGCACATGTGTGTGATGTATGCATGTATGTATCTATATACATATATTAGCATATCTATACACACCTATCTCTAGATATATGTGTATTTGTATATGTGCATCACACATATGCCTGTTGAAAAAATAGGCACATAGTAAGTGCTTAATAAGTGCTTATTGACTTGGGGCTATAATAGCCATCTTCAAGTATTTGAAGAGTTGTCACATGGAAGAGAATTCAGACTTGTTTCCCCCAGTCCCAGAGAGCAGTATTAGGGGCAGTATATGGAGATAGTAAAGAGGTAGATTTAAGGTTGATAAAAAGGAAAAATTTCTAGCAATTAGATTTATTGCAATGAAGAGTGAGCCTCCTTAGGAGATTGGAGATTCTCCTTTAGCAATTATCTTTAGGTAGGGAATAGATGACTACTTATGAGACAGACTACAGTTGTTCAATTGTACCTGACTCTTTGTGACCCTATTTGGGTTTTCTTAACAAAGGTATTAGAACAGTTTGCCATTTCCTTCTCCAGCTCATTTTATAGATGAGGCAAATAGTTACCTGGCCTAGGATCACACAAATAGTAAGAGTATGATTGAACTTAGGCCCTTTTAACTCCCAGCCTGTTACATTATCCACTGTACTACCTATGTATCTCCTAGATACAGATTGGACAATGTCTAAAATCTCTTTGGTTGATGAGAATCTGTGATCTTAAACTAATCTAAAATCAAATCCACTTGTTTTATACATGAAAAAAGGAAGGAGTATCCAGAGAGATAAATTATTTGCCTAAGGTCAAAAGTTTAGTTAGCAGCAGAGTTTGGATTCAAATACAGGTCTCTGGAATCTTGCTTAATGCTTTTTCCCTATGCAGCACCATAATCCCTCTAAAATTTTATATAATATTCTCCTTCTAAAATTATAGAAATACAGAGTATTTAATATATTTCTAACAGACAAATTGACATCTTTCTGACTCACTTCTTTTTCAAGTAACCTAATGTTGTTTTGTGTTCATCTCAAGAACATGCACATATAACAGAATTGGACAGTATGAGAGGAGAGAGAATAGAAAAAGGGAATTGCATAATTAAACAGAAAGAGCATGGGATGTCTAATAACAGGAAATGCTGTCCAATTCCAGCTCTGTTATTTATTCCTTGTGTGACCTTGGATATATTATTTAATTCTTTAGTGTTTTCATCCCTAAAATGACAGGGTCGGATGAGATCACCTCCAATGTCCTTTCCAAATCTAAATCTAAAGATATGAGGATCACATGGAGAAAGAAAAAAGATCAAATGAAAGATTGAACCCTTAAGAAAAACAAGAAAAGCAAAGCAGTAGAGACAAAAAGAGAGAAGGGAAGACAGAAAGGAAGATCCAACAATTAGCACTAAGAGGTTCAGTCATGAGCAAAGCTGGGAGGCTGAGAACCCCAAATCTGAGGAAATCAATGACTATCATCTTATCTTCTGATCTAGACTGTTTCTTTTTTTTGTTTGTTTGTTTTTGTTGTTGTTTTTTTCCTTTTTGCTGAGGCAATTAGGGTTAAGTGACTTGCCCAGGGTCACACAGCTAGGAAATGTTAAGTGTCTGAGACCAGATTTTAACTCAGGTACTCCTGACTTCAGGGCTGGTGCTCTATCCACTGTGCCACCTAGCTGCCCCCTGATCTAGACTGTTTCTGAGCACATTTCATTATGAAAAAGAGATGGACAAGAAGAATAAGAAGGAAGAGGGAAAATCTTTAAATGTCCATGAAGTCACATTTCTCTAAGCAGAGGTCCTGGCTGTTCCTCATTTGATAACAAAATAACTTACTGACTGTCCTTTCTTCTCCAGGTACAACCACATCACATAACCATGTCTTCCCATCAACAGAAGCAGCCCAGTATCATACCTCCTCAGCTCCAGCAGCAGCAGGTGAAACAGCCCTACCAACCACCTCCCCAGGAGCCATTTGTCCCTCACACCAAGGAGCCATGCGACCCTCAGGTCCCAGAGACAGGCACTACCAAGTTGCCAGGGCCATACTACCCTGAGGTCCCAGCACCAAGCAATCCTAAGGTCCCAGGAACAGGAACCACCAAGTTGCCAGAGCCATGCTACCCTGAAGTCTCAGTGCCAAGCAACCCTCAGGTTCCAGGGACAGGCACTACCAAGTTGCCAGAGCCATCCTACCCTGAAGTCTCAGCGCCAAGCAACCCTCAGGTCCCAGAGACAGGTACCACCAAGGTTCCAGGGTCCTATCCCACCACAGTTACTCCACCTCTTACCCAAGAGAAGTACCCACAGGTCCCCAAGACCAAGCAGAAGTAAGATGACCCTCATCCTCCATGGGACAAACTTCTGATGCTGAAATTCCCTTTTCATTTGCTGTCAAGTCTAAATGCCTCTGCTATCCCCCTTAGAAGTTTTGAGCCTGTAATTCATATGCTGAAAAGAATTAGCAAAATTGCTTTCCTTCATTTTTAAACTGAAAACATTTAGCACTGACTCATCCCCATCCTGAGATGCTTAAATATCTGGATCAGACTGAAGATATAGATAGCTTCCCAAGTTGTCAAGACTCTACACAGGATAAATTCAGAAGACACTGTCCTCTCTCTGCCCTCATTAAAGTCACTATTCAAGCTAATTTTACATGTGTATTTGTATCATTAGCCATGTGCTGAGTGTCTCCAACTAATGCCTTCCCAATCTTATTTTCTTCTAGATTAGCTTAGTAATTTGGGGACACTAAAGGGTGATGGGACATTTAGAGAATAAAACCAATTCATGAACTTTTTATGGTGATGGATTGAGTGGAGAAGGATATAGGACACAAGGTGCCCAACCCTAACACAAACTTTAGGCTCAACTGGCATCATGCTAGGTACCCAGCAGTCACTGTGAAAATAAACATTAGCTGATTGTATAATGGCCAAGCTCTTTCTTTGGCTGCTTGGACCAGAGTCAGACATAGAGAAGTGTACTTAGATAAAACTCATTCCCTAATTCTAAGATGCTCCCTGACCAGCCTAACCCATATCATACCTTGCTGATGACATAATGGAAATATCATTAATATTGGAGTCTATAGAGCTAGCTTTGAGTCCTGGATCTTCCATTTATAAGTTGTGTGATTTTAGCCAAAAATGATGTTAACCATTACCCTTCCTCACATAAAAAAGTACTTTATAAATGTGAAGCATTATACATATATGATGATTTTTCAAAATTACGTCTCTATCAACTCTGTCAAACTCTACCATTTTATATGCTTTCTTTTCATACCCACAAAGTTATTAAACTGGAAGAATCAAGCAAGTCAATAGTTCCATGTTATAAATAAGTAAATAGGCCCAAAGAGGGAAAAAAATTTGCCCAAAGTGAAACAAGTCTAGAGCCTAGAACTTCTGTTTTTTTTTTTAAATTCAGTACATTTCCCATCATGACATACTCAATTACTTTTTTTCATCTAATACCCCCTGATATTTATTATATTAGTTTAGTCAACACATTTCACCTAATTCCTTTTGTGCTAGATCCCTGTAGCTGGCATTGCTGAGAGTAGTATATTTAAAAAATGGAAAAAAAAACTCTGTCGCTGTTTTTAGCATGGCTGGAATGAAGAGATAGGATATATTCCCCAACACACTAGAAAAGGATTTCTGAGAAACACAATTCAAAGACAAATTGGTCTAGTGTATTTACAACCTAGGCACAAAGCAAAATAAATCTTGTGAATATATGGGGTGAGAGGTTTAGGCAAGAGGGAGAAGAAAGTGTTCTAGGTGAAGGGAATGGACATACAATCTGGGAGGTACTATAGTGAAGTACAAAAATGGGAAAGGTATAGTACAGGGAAGAAGGGTAAAAAGTTTGTAGCTCTGCAAGTAAGGACATGAGTTGACAAGCATAAGAATAAATTTAGAGGAAGAGAATTTGATGAAGAGTGGTAGTATAGTAATATTAGATCTGACATCAGAGACCTTAAATTCAAATCCAATGTTTGACACTTTCAAGCTGAATGACTTTGAACAAAATGCTTTACCCAATGATCATTTATTAATCACCTTAAATATGCTAATCCCTATGACAGCTGCTAGGAAAATAAATAGAATAAAATAAATAAACAGGTGGCATCCATAGCTACTCAAATGATCCTGTTCAACAACAACAAAAGATATAGTAAGAATGTATCCCTTGCTCATCCTGACATTTAAGTGGATACACCCCACTTGTTAGAAGCACTGAGGAAATCCCAAGCTCTTTCTCATTTTCAGAGTAGATAATTGTTTATACCTTAGTTCCTTAGGGCCAAGACAGGTTATTAAGCAGTTATATGTTAAATGCTTTAATCTACTTAATTAAAATCTACTTACAAAAAAGCTTTGGGAGAATTTTGTGAAGATGGCAGTGTAGGTGGTAAATTTCAAGTTCTCCTGAGTTCTCCCACAAATAGAACAAATTTGTGCCTCAGGGTGAACATAGACTAGTTAAAAAAATCAAGGAGACTAGGGGAAGAACAGGGGTCCTCATGATGCAACCCAAGAAGATCCGAAGAAAGACCCTGGACTGGGGATTGACTTGTGTGAAGTACAAGTACCTCCAGGCTAACTCCACAGAAACATCAAGTGGGGATTTTCTTGGACTATCTGGTTGTGGCTGGAACCTCAGCAAGAACCAGAGACTTTCACCTCCCTGGACTGTTTGTTGAGTCGTGGTTTGAGTCTGGGAAGATTGAGGGAGCCTTGGCTGTTTGGGAATGCCAGGTGCAGCTATGCTACTGAGACACGGCCCTGGATGAGAAGGAACCAACACCTGGTGAGTGCAGAAGCAGCGGGCAGGGATGCTGCTGGCTGTGGGCACTTGCAGGAGGGTGAATCTCTTGATTTAGGGTTCCTGATCAGAGGAGGGAGCTGAAGGGAAGCTTGAGGCACCATCCCTCACCCCACATTTAGAGGTGCTTACACTAATACATCTTATTTAAGAAAAATGAACCAGCAAACAAAA
>JAJPUD010000661.1:590821-616559 GCA_023553655.1 Myrmecobius fasciatus
CTCAAGCATTTCAACATTATTAACATGTAGTGGACTTCCTGCCATCTGGGGGAGGGGAGGGGACTGGGGGTAAAATTTGTATTGGAAAGCTTTGTAAAGATTAAGGTTGGGGAACTACCCATACATATGTTATACAAATAAAAAGCTTAAAAAAATAAAAAAATAAATAAAAATAAATGAATAAATTAAAAAAAAAAAGAGTAAGGGGAAATGACTCCCTGCCCAGAGAGAATTTATAGGAAAACTGAAAAAATAATTTAAAAATCAAATGAGACACATTGAGGGAAAACTAAAAATAAATAAATAAATAAAGACCATCTAAGAAAAACAAGAAGATTATGATTATGAAAAAAAACAGTTAATCAACTGGAAAAGAAGGTACAGTCTCAAAGATGAAAATAATTCTTTGAAAATTAGAATTGGGCAAAGGGAAACCAGTGAAGCTATGAGAGACCAAGATATAACAAAATAAATTATAAAGAATGAGAAAATAGAACAGAATGTGAAACATCTTGTAAAAAAAATGACAGATCTGGAGAACAGATCAAGAAGAAAAGATATAAGAATAATTGAACTGCTAGAAAGTTGTGACCAAAAAGGGAACCTTGACATAATAATGCAGGAAATAATCCAAGAAAATTGTCCTGGAATGATAGAGCATGTATAATGGCCAAGCTCTTTCTTTGGCTGCTTGGACCAGAGTCAGACGTAGAGACTGTACTTAGATAAAACTCATTCCCAAATTCCAAGATGCTCCCTGACCAGCCTAACCCATATCATACCTTGCTGATGACATAATGGAAATATCATTAATATTGGAGTCTATAGAGCTAGTAGAAAAAAAAATTCTCCAATCACCACCTCAAAGAGATATTTTGTGAAAAATACATAGGGATGTTATAGCCAAATTTTGAAATCCCCCAGATCAAAGAGAAAATTTGCAAGGAACAAGGAAAAAAAACCAATTCAAATATGCTGGAACTACAATTAAAATTGTGCAAGATTCATTAGCAGCTACAATAAAAGACTAGAATCATATCTACCAATAGTCAAAAGAACTAGGTGTGGGCCAAAAATATCATATCCAGCAAAATTTTCTATTATTTTGAATGAGAAAAAGTGGACCTTCAATGAACTCACAGATTTTCAGGACTTTCTATCAACCAAACCTGAACTTAAAAGAAAATATAGCATATAAAAGCCAATGTCAAAGATCAATTTTAGGAACTCATCATGTTTAAACATGGACAAAGTATATTTTTTTAATATGGGAAATGTATATTATATGGGTTTTTTTAGGCTTTTTTGTTTGTTTGTTTGCTGAGGCAATTGGGGTTAAGTGACTTGCCCAAGGTCACACAGCTAGGAAGTGATAAGTGTCTGAGGCCAAATTTGAACTCAGGTCCTCCTGACTTCAGGGCTGGTGCTCAATCTACTGCACCACCTAGCTGCCCCTGTATACTATATGTTTAATTTTCTCAGCAACAATAGAGTAGCTCAAAAGAAAAATTGGCAGAGTTAAGGTAACCATAGTAATCATGTTATATGAATAAGGTACAGAGGAAGAATAGATACAAAGGCATGGGAGGGGGGTAGAGGGTCTCATAGTTCTAAAAATCAACTCACATTGGGAATGAGTACAATTGGTAACATTACATATATACCCTGAAGTATAGCACCCTCCAAAAGTTATAAAGAAATAAGGGGGGAGGAATGGGAGAGTGGAGGAGGAATGGCTGGATGGTGAAGCAAAGGGTGAGGGAAGAAGACAAGGGAGGAATCCTTGGGTGGGGAGAGATTAAGTAATAGCAAGACACGTTACGGAGCAGATTTTAATTAAAGAGTCAGAAGCAAAAGGAAAGACTTATGTGTAGGTGGTGTGTATGTGGTGTGTGTGTGTGTATGTATGTATGTATATATCTACATATATATACATAAATATATCTTTTCTTAACTGTAGCTTACTTGGGAGTGGTAGGGAGGATGAAAGGGGAAAAAAGAATAAAGTAAATAAGATGCACAGCAGAGAACCAAAGAACAATTTACAAGGAAGTAAAGAAAAAATGGATATTCATGAATATAATTTCTTTTACGAATATGTATACCAATATATATTTTTCTTCTAATATATATATATATTGATCTGTTAATTTATTGTTATATATTTTTATGTTCTGCTAGGCACATAACAATGTTCTTTTGTTTTGCTTTATTTTGTTTTGTATTCTTTTTCTGGCTTTTTTTTGTACTGTTTTTTCAAATAAAATAAATTTTAAAAAAATTTTGAGTCCATACCTACTGGAAAATTCTACTTCATGCTTGACTATATGTGTGGGTATAAAACATAGATACATATACATATGTGTGTGTATATATATGTACATAAATACATATTTTATATGTATATATATTCTCCATTCTTGAAGTCTAATCATATGACTTTGACAGAATAAAATTGACTTTCTACAAAACAGATATTCAGCATTTTCTCTTAGCATAAGAACAATAGATGTAATAAGGATGGGGGGAGAAGAAACAATAAAATAATATAGCAAATGAGCAGGTGCACACCCTTAGTCTTTGACTAAATAGGATCACTTCAAACTTAGGGATATCTAGGAAATGCAGATTTTTTAAATGTCTAGTTTCCTATGACTGCTCCTCTTTGAGTGGCCAAAGGGGCAAGGACAGTGCAAAACAATTCCTACCCAATGTTCTAGTCACATTTCTATCTGATAAAATCTTTACATGAAAGATGCAAAAACTCTGATCTGGGATGTATCATTCTATAAATGTGAAGTTTGAAACTCGGAAGAAAGTACAAAATGTGCTTCGTGATAACCAGAGCTTTTGCCAGGCTCAGATGTCTTGTTTATTGGCCAGAACAATTTGATAATTTCTATCCTTGGATAATCCTTCCTGCATTATTTTCAAAATTAAGTCTATTAGCTCTAAAGAGACACTGTAAGAATAAGAGTGGACTCATCAGCTGACCCCAGGAAGGAGCAGTCCAGACATTTCATCCTAGATTTCCTTTAATCTTAAGTATAATCTTACTACTCCTCTAAAAAGAAACAAAATGGGAAGCAGTTTTAGTATACAGCATATCATATAAATTTTAAAAATACAAAACCTATAATGATGAATGTTGGAGGGGATGTGGGAGGTCTGGGACACTGATGCATTGTTGGTGAAGCTGTGAACGGATACAGCCATTCTGGAGAGCAATTTGGAACTATGCTCAAAAAGTTATCAAACTGTGCATATCCTTTGACCCAGCAGCATTTCTATTGGACCTATATCCCAAAGAAATCATAAAGGAAGGAAAGGGCCCCACGTGTGCAAGAATGTTTGTGGCAGCCCTTTTTGTAGTGGCTAGAAACTGGAAATTGAATAGATGCCCTTCAATTGGAGAATGGCTGAATAAATTATGGTATATGAATATTATGGAATATTATTGCTCTGTAAGAAATGACCAGCAGGACGATTTCAAAGAGGCCTGGAGAGACTTGCATGAACTTATGCTGAGTGAAATGAGCAGAACCAGGAGATCATTATATACGGCAACAACAATATTATATGACAATCAATTCTGATGGACATGGCTCCCTTCAACAATGAAATGTTTCAAACCACTTCCAATTGTTCACTGAAGATAGCCATATACACCCAGAGAGAGGGATGTGAAATGTGGACCACAACATAACATTCTCATACTCTTGATTGATGTTTGCTTACATTGTGTTTCCTTTATCTGGTATGTCTTTTGTGTAGATACAATTTTTCTTGCACAACAATGATAAGTTTGGAAATATGTATATATATATTCGATTTGCCAATATTTTAACATAATTAACATGTAGTGGATATCCTGCCATCTAGGGGAGGGGAGGGGAGTTGGGGGGAAAATTTGTAACAGAAAGCTATGTAAGGGTTAATGTTGAAGAATTACCCACACGTATGTTATGTAAATAAAAATTTAAAAAAAATACAAAACCTAGCTCAAAGTCCTTGGATTCTACTTCCTTGGATTTCCTCCTTTCTATATTGAGAATACTTCAAAATATTAGTGTTTTTACTGATAATATTCAGTATTATCCTTTTATATAATTCTTTGAAAGGAGGGTTTAGAGGGGCAGCTAGGTGGTGCAGTAGATAGAGCACCAGCCTTGAAGTCAGGAGGATCTGAGTTCAAATCTGGTCTCAGACACTTAACATTCCCCAGCTGTGTGACCCTGGGTAAGTCATTTGACCCCAATTGCCTCTGCCAAAAAAAAGTATGGTTTAGAAATTAGGGGAACAAGGGATAGTCCACTTTTCATATTTGTGGAGAAGGAAGAGATTTATGGCCAAAAAAGGACTAACGAACATTATCAAATGCAAAATGGATAATTTTGATTATACTAAATTTTTAAAAATATGTACAAACAAAACCAATGCAGATAAGATTAGAAGAGAAACAAAAAACTGGAGGAAAAATTCACATCCAAGAGTTCTGATAAAGGTCTCATTTCTAAAATATATAAATAATTGACTCAAATTTATAAGAATACAAGGTATCATCCAATTGCTAAATGGTTAAATGATATAAACATTTTTCAGATGAAGAAATTTAAACCATTTCTATTCATATGGAAAAAAACGCTCTAAGTCATGATGAGAGAAATGAAAATTAAGACAACTCTGAGGTATCACTACACACGTCTCATATTGGCTAAGTTAACAAAAAAAGATAATAAATGTTGGAGGGGAAAACTGGGGCACTAATACATTATTGGTGGAGTTGTGAACTGATCCAACCATTCTGGAGAGCAGTTTGGAGCTATAACCAAAGGGCTATCAAATTGTGCATACTCTTTGATCCAGCAGTATCTCTACAGGGTCTATATCCCAAAAAGATCATAAAAGGGGGAAAGGACAACCCCCTTTCTGTAATGGCAAGAAACTGGAAACTGAGTGAATGCCCATCAATTGGGGAATGGCTTAATAAGTTATGATATATGAATGTTATGGAATATTATTGTTCAATAAGAAAAGATCAGCAGGATAATTTCAGAAAGGCCTGGAGAGACTTACATGAACTGATGCTAAATGAAGTGAGTAGAACCAAGAAAACATTGTACACAGCAATAACAAGATTATGTGATAATCAACTCTGATGGACTCGGTTCTTTTCAACAGTGAGATGAGGTGAGTTGATTCAGGTACCAATTCCAATAGACTTGTGATGGAGAGAGCCATCTGCACTCAGAGAGAGGACTATGGGGACTGAATTGGATCACAACATAATATTTTCCCCTTTTTTTGTTCTTTGCTTGCTTTTTTTTCTTTCTTATTTTTTTCCTTTTTGATCTGATTTTTCTTGTGCAGCATGATAAATGTGGAAATTTGTTTAGAAGAATTGCATATGTTTAACATATATTGGATTACTTGCTATTTAGGGAAGGAGAGTGGGAAGAAGGCAGGGAGAAAAATTTGGAACACAAGATTTTGCAAGAGTGAATGCTGAAAACGACCTCTGCATATATTTTGAAAATAAAAGGCTATTATTTAAAAAGAAAAAAAAAAAGAAAAAAGAAAATGTGGTTTAGCCTGTTCTTTTCCATTCCCCTATGTGTAATACCCAACTTTAATTCTTTTTTTTTGCTGAGATAATTGGGGTTAAGTGACTTGCCCAGGGTCACACAGCTGTTACGTGTCTGAGACCAGATTTGTACTCAGGTCCTCCTGACTTCAGGGCTAGTGCTCTCTCCACTGCGCCACCTAGCTGCCCCCCCAACTTTAATTCTTAAGAGACAGTAGTGGTCTAGATCTTACAGCCACTGAGTAGAATCAGAAAAAGGTTAGTGTAGAAAAAGAGAAATCTTTGTTTCATGGGCATCTTGAAATCAGCAAACAAGCTTTGCAATTTTCCAAAAGCAATTCATCCTCTTCACTTTCTTTTCAGTTCTGCTTCCTTTGACTATTGAAACTGTCCATCCCAAGTATACATGCTATTTTAAAAAATCATATAGGGTATTCCTCCAAATGAATGTTGAAATTTGGTTTATAGACATTCTTCATCCCTTTAGTATTTTCTGTGTAGATGAGCAAGACAAATTTCTTTGAATGGTGACATATCTTCCAGGACACTCTATGATGTCTTGGGGCTTCATGCATCCAACACAGTTACATCCACAAACATCTATAAGATGTCATCATCTGCAGAACCCCATCAGGAACAGGGAATTCCTCCTTACCCTGAACTCTGTGCTACATCTTCCTCACAGTGGTAAATAATTGTGGTGAGTACATATTTCTTTGTTTTATACCTGACCTGATGTTTATCATCAGAGAGTCATTGAATAGTTATTTGTGTTGTTGCACATTCCAAGAAATTTTAAATGATCTTGAAGTCTTGATAGGAGACACTTATTATAAAAGAGCTTATATAAAGAGGTACTTTGTTTTATTGAATCAAACTATTTTTTCATAATCAACAAATTATAAGCTCAATAGTATCTTATTTTCTATATATCTTCCAATTAATTATAAGATGGTAAAGGTGTGGTTCATTATTGAATATCACTTATAAAAAGTCTTCCTATTCCCTATATATCCTTCTTTCGGCATGTCTTTAGTTAGTGGACAGATTATTTGTGCTGAAGAGAAGGTAGGTATGTAGTTTGGTAATTAATAATGCTTTCTTTTTCTTCTTTTTTCTGTATTGTTTGAGAATTTTCCTACATGATTTTGATATCTTCACCTGTAGCATAGTTTGGGGCTATTCAATCTGTTTTTCCTTTCTTTGTTCTCTTTCTTGATATATTTACCTCCCCTTCTCATTAATATAGGTATTCAAAACATTGGTTGAGACAGTATTTGATATAATGACTATTCCATCTGGCTTTTGCTACATTTCATGACTGTTGTGTTTCTAACTGTATGAGCAATGATTTGCAAGAACATGACTTCACTTGAGAAACCCCCTTGAAAATTTCTGTGATATTTGCTTAAGATCAGATTTCTTTGATATTCTTCTTAGGGTTGAATTATCTTGTAATGCTTAAAATTAATTGGTTAAGGACTGTGACTTTTGCTGGCTCATACTAGTAGAAATTGTATCAAAATTTGCATACTTGGCCATATCGATTTGTGTCACCTAACTTTAAAGAGCAGATACTGAGACAGATAAATATCAGGATAAAATCCTTTAAAATGGCAGAATCCACACTTCAGAAAGCTATCTCATCACTGAAAACTGTTTCATCATAGAGCTAAAATAATACTGGAAGCTGTAACATCGTTGATAAATATAATACCGAGCCTATCAGATCACAAGAGATATATGATATGATAATTACAGTAGGATGAAGCTAAATAATTTTTGACTTGGAACAATAGACTTTACAAATTTTAACAAAATATGCAATACATATTCCATTTGCTTTAATCACTTGTTTTACATGATATGGCATTAAATTCACAAGATTTTGATATTATTTAACTTTTCATGGTGAAACTATATATCCCATTGAATGTTAAATGTACTTTTGATAAACAGTACATTACTGCAAATAGATCCAAATAGGCTTTTTAAATTAAATTTGTTTTCAATCAGCAAAAATCTGATTTCCTTTCCACCCCTTTAATCCAACTTCCATGAAGTGAAAAAGAAAGGAAAAACCTTATTACAAGCATGTATAGTCAAGCAAAACAAATTTCTATATTGGCTTTGGAGAGGGGGTGGGGGTGGAGGGAGTCTCTTTTTTGCACTCTGGATCTTTAATCTCTTCTCTGGAATCATGATTGATCAATACACTAATCCCAGTTTCTAAGGCTTTCAAAGTTGTCTTTGTAATAAATTGTTCTCCTGGATTTGCTCACTTCACTCTGCAACTTTTTTTTTAATAACACAATAGTATACCATCATATCTATATACCAAACTTGGTCAACCATTTTTCAATCCCCAGTTGATGGGCATCTCCTCTTTTCACAATTCTTGTCACCACAAAAAGAACTACCAACATTTTTTGTACATCCATACTTACAGTTTGTTTTTATTTATGACTAATATTTCTTTTAACCTACTCCACTAATTCAGTTTTCCCTTCCTTTTTCTTCCTAGTTCCTGTTGAGTCAAATATATTTCTGTACCCAATTGTTATGGGTTGGGCACAGAAATAAAAAGGGAAACAAGGAACAATAAAGCAAAAAGAAAACATAATATTTATACAAGCAAAATAAATTGATTTTGGAAACAGGATGAGTATACAACTATGGGTCTCACAAGAACATGTTGAGACAAAAATCTTTAATGCCATCATCTTAAAAATAATACAAAAAAACCTCTCAGAACTTCTGAACACAGAAATTAAGGTGCCAATTCATAAATCAGTCTCAGAAAAACAAACAGAAAACTATGCTGCCAACTATAAGAAGCTTATATAACATTGGGGTTAAGTTTGTATAGCATAGAAGTTAAATTTAATAAGCCCAATGACAAGCAGCATATTCTACAAACAACCACAAACAAGATCAGGAATGGGATGAAGTGTTCTAAAGAGCAAAGGAGTTTAAGATGCAACAAAAGTGATACTTTCTGCAAACAGAAGAATAACAATTAGTAGAAAAAAATATAAGATGCATGTTCAATTTTTAAAATTTGACATATTTCTATAAGGAAAACAAGACTTGGGTCAATGACTTGTTATACAGACACCACAAGGAACTGACCACAAGAAATGAAAATAAATAAAGTGTTTTTTTTAAATGAATGTTGCAAAATTACAAAGAACAATTATTATTTAGAAGAATTGCCCTGCTCTGCAGAGTGGGGAGATCCATGAGTGTAGCATGTTATTACACATACTGTCAAACTTTCTTTGAGGTATTGATCAGTTTAACCAATTATTTTTTTTGGGGGGGAGGAAGTTCTTGGGAAATATTATATTTTATATGGGATGAATGTTTAGGAGGAGGGGAAAAATGTTGTTGTTCAGTTGTTTTCAGTCATATACAACTCTCTGTAATCCTATTTGGGGTTTTCCTAGCAAAGGTCCTGGAATGGTTTGCCTTTTCCTTCTCCAGATCATTTTATAAATAAGGAGACTGAGGCAAACCAGGTTAAGTGACTTACTGAAGGTCACATAGCCAGTAAGTTTCTGAAATCAAGTAGGAATTTAGGAAGATGAGTCTTCCTGACTTCAGGCCTAGGTCTCTATTTTTTTTTTTTTTTTTTTGCTGAGGTAATTGGGGTTAGGTGACTTGCCTAGGATCACACAGCTAGGAAGTATTATGTCTGAGACCACATTTGAACTCAGGTCTTCCTGACTTCAGGGCCTGTGCTTTATCCACTGCACCATCTAGCTGCCCCTAGGTCTCTATTTTTTGTACCATCTAATTACCCTAAAGTAAGCAAACAAACAAATAAAAGAATGAATGATAAATGAACAAGCAAGCAAATAAAAAAAATGAGTAGGCAAATGAATAGATAATAGTAAAGAAATAAATAGTGAAGAAATAAAAGAATGAATGGAGAAAGATTGTTTTAAAATATTAATGCTTGTTAGTTTAAAAAAAGAACTTGTTTTTCTAGAAAAAGCAGAATTTTGACAGATCATGCCACAGTCCATCTTTTTTTCAACTTTTGACCAAGAGGAACAACCCAGCTGATTAGATCATATCAGCATAACCATTCACCTGGTAACAGCTACTCTGTTTTTATAGTGCTTGGAAAAAAAAAAAAACATAAAGGCTAAGCCTTGTACCTTAACCCTTTAAGGTGAAAGTCAACATCACAAGCTATACAGGATAGAGTGGACAGAGTTTTGAACTGAGAGGAAGTCAGGAAGCTTTACTTCTTGAATGCATTTCAGTTATTCAGAATGGAGTAATCAAGTACCACTTAAGTGGCAGTGATAGGTGCTAAGGGCACAAATAATAATAATAATAAAAACCAACAATTCCTGCCCTTAAGGAACTTATATACATGTGTACATGTACCTAGTTAAAACAAATACAAAAATACAAAATAGTTGTTGAGCAAGGGATTCTTCTGAGTGATTCTTGTAAATTTTTCCTAGAACTTTCCTCCTCTATTTCTTTATCATATTTTATTTTGTATTATTCTCTGTGTATATGCTTTTGGGCATCATTTTTCTAATCTGCCATCATCTTTCTAACATATTTTATGGAGAAGAATAGGAACGCCAAAGACAACTCTTTCCAGTGATAGAATTGGTCTTTGGGATGTCTTAAGGAAATAAGGAAGTTTGAGCTTGTTTGGCTTAGGAGAATATTATTCTATAACAACATTGTATAGAAAAATAACTTTGATGAACTTTAGAACTCTGATCAATGTATTGATAAACCACAAGTTCAAAAGACTGCAGATTAAATATTCCCTTGACAGAGAGGTAATAGGCTTAAAATGCAGAAGGCATTTGTTTTTAGACATGGCAAATCAGGGAATTTATTTTGCTGCATTATACATATTTATTATAATGATTTTCCTTTTCTTTTTACAAAATTGTTTTAGTTGGGAGACAATGACAAGAAAAGATAAAATAAACTTTAAAAAAGAACATTATTTAATGATATGGAGACTTGGAGGCAGATTCTAGAAAATTTCTATGAGTCTATTGTATTGATACATAGAATCTATGTATTCATTCATTTAATAATAATACAAAAAATACAAAATAACAAATAATACAATGTTCAACATTGTAAGTACTTAATATGAGTAACATACTGTTAATTTAATCAGTTGCCAAATTCCATATCCATTTTCCCTCTTCAGTAATCTCCTGACTTCATCCTTTCCTTGTCATAATCACTACCACCCCTCTGGTTAAGGCTCTTCTTACCTTTTTCCTGAACCATGCCAGAACTTCCTAAATAATCTCCTTATATCCAATTTCTTTCCCTTCAAATCTATCAGAATCATTTTCCCAATTTATATCTCTGAAAATGTGGCAACTTGAAGTGCACATACTTCTTCATTGGAAAACTGAGAACAGCCTGAAAAGATTTTATGACTCTTTGTTGTAGACACTGTTCTTTTTGTAATTTAACCAAGATTACACTAGCTCTGTGAGTGTTTTTTTCATTTTTATTTTTTTTAATTGAGGCCATTTGAAATTCATAAGAGGCTGAAAATTCCAGATGAGGTAATCACAAGGTTTGCTTCTTTTGTTCCCCAAACTTGCTGGTTCTGTATCTATAGGGAAATGATATGGAGTCAGCCCAAAGTCAGTGCTTCCTGGAAGATTGCAATCAAAACTAAAAGAATTAAGGGACCTGTTTCATTGGATAGAGTCAATTTTGAGTGATTCAGTGTCACAACCCTGCCTAGAGAGAATAGTTAGTGGAAAAACTTTATCCTGAGATCTGAATTGACATCATCTATTTGGAATCAACCCAACAACAAAAATTTCCATTCTCCACAAAGCTTGTTGATGACTCAGTTGGAGTCATAGGCGTGATAGCAAAGGGTAACTTTGGTACTATCACTTCCCCCTCCCCACTCTCTTCTAAACTCTCTGTAATCTGGTTTCCAACCCTACAATTCAACAGAAATTGTTCTCTCTAAAGTTACCAATGACTTCTTAATTGATAAATCTAATAGCCTTTTCTCAATTCTCATTCTTGACCTCTTTTTTTTTTAGAGCTATGAATAAGTTTTCCTCATGGATACTCTCTTCTGTTTGGGTTTCCATGACACTCACTCTAGAAATGACCTTTTCCCAGTATCTTTTATTCGTTCTTCATTCATGTTGTGCCTTTTAAACATACATCTCCCCTGGAGTTCTATCCTGATCCCTTTTCTCTTCTTCCTTTGTATTACTTCAGTTGGTGATCTCACCAGTTGAGTTGAATGGGTTCAATGATCATTTCTATGCACATGATTCCCATCACACCTAAACTATTACAATAGCCATCTAACTGGTATCCCTGCCTCAAGTCTTTCCAGATGGCAATCCATTTCCCTTGTCACTGGAAGGTTACTTTTCTAAAGTATCTGACTGATGATATCATTCTTTATCCCTACTCAATAAATTCCAGTGACTCCCTATTGCTTCCACAATCAAAAATAAACATCTCTCCTTGGCATTTAAAGCTCTTCAAAATCTGGTCCCTCTTTATCTTTCAAATCTTCTCATCCTTTATTCTCCTGACAGCATTCTACAATAGATTGACACTGCCCTACTTGCTGATCTTTGAACACAACTCTCTTTTCTCATATCTTTTTACTGGCTGTCCCTCATGATTATTCTGCTCCTTCAACTCTTTGCTAATTTTCTTTGATTCCTTCAAAATTTAGTTCAAATCACATCTTCTGCAAAGGCCTTTCCCACTCCGATTTAATTTTAATTCTTTCCCCCTCTGAGATTACGTGCTGTCATGTATATGCATAGCTTTTTTCATTTTGTCTTCTCTAAAAGAACATAAGTTCCTTATATAGAGAGATTGCTTTTGCTTTTCTTTTTGTGTCTTCAGAAAATGGCACAGAGTCTGGCATTTAATAAACACTTGTTGGCTAACTAACTGGATGTTCTCCCATTCAATGCATCATTCTCAACAATTTCTGGATACACAACATGCTAAAATTTGTGAAATACACTTAAGGCAGAAGTTAAGGGAAATGTTATATCTCTAAATGTATACATCAGTAAAGGATAAAAGGAATAGATCAATGAATTGAGTATGCAACTAACTAGAAAAAAAGAAAAATTAAAAATCCCTAAACATCAAAATGAAAGACCTCAAAAGCAAAAGAGATTAATAAAATTGAAAGCTAAAAAACCATTTAATTATTAAATAAAACCAAGAGCTGCTTTGGTTTTGTTTTGTTTAAAAAAAAAACAGTAAAATAGATAAACCATTGGTTAATTTAATTTTTTTAAAGGAAAAAAACCACAAATTCCTAGTATCAAAAATGAAAATGGTTAATGCATCATCAATTGAGATAACATTAAAGCAATTTTAGAAGCTTTTTTGTGCAATTATATACCAACAAAAGTGATTATCTAAGTGAAATGTATTACCCAAGTATAAATTTCCAGATTAACATAAAAGGAAATGGGATGCTAAAATTATGCTATTTTAGAAACTGAATACTTAAACCAAAGAGGCAGCAGCATGGAGGAAGTAACAAAAGGAGCATCAAAAAGCAAAGAAAATGTTGAAAGGGCTAGAAATTAGGAAATTCGCAGTTCAGTTCTAAGAGTGTATATTTTTTTGGCCATGTTTTTATTGGTTGAAGTTTAGTGAAGGCCTTAGTGAAATATTCTATTTGTTTTATTGGTAAATAATCTTGAAATTCACTTGGTACAAGGTAATAAATAGCCTTAAAATACTTCTAGAAATAACCTCGAATTAAATGATATTGTGAAATGTCTTAGATCCCTCCTCAGCCTTATCTTCCTTCCAGTGTTAAAACACCTATAATCAAAGCCTCAAAGGAAAACACAGCTTGACCACAAGGTTTATTAGAATAACTAGAAAAAATGGGGGGAAAGGGGAGAACCATTACATGTATTAAAATAAATTAAAATAAATTCCTCTGAATTCTTTCAGAGGAAAGAACAGGGGTGGGGGAGGGGGAGAGGGGGGAGGAAGAGAGAGAGGGAGAGAGAGAGAGAGAGAGAGAGAAAGAGAGAGAGAGAGAGAGAGAGAGAGAGAGAGAGAGAGAGAGAGAGAGAGAGAGAGAGAGAGAGAGAATGACAGTTATGGAGGAAAAACTTGAAAAAAGAATTAACAGTTTAGCACAGAGATATACTCTATCCACTGCACCACCTAGCTTCCTCCTCATAGAGTCTTAAAATTAGAATGAAGCAAACAGAATTTAATGACTCAATGAGAAAACAAAAAAAATGTTAAAAATAAAGTAAAATGGCTGGGAAAAAATAGAAAATGTAGAGTAGCTCTTATCAAAAAATATGATCCCTATATGATCAAGAAGAGATAAGCTAAGAAACACTATACTAACTGAAAGCCATGATCCTCCACACACACCCCATGCCAGAAAACAAACTGGATATACAACATTTTAAGAAATTATGAAAGTAAACTGTCTAAAAATAGTGGCAAAGTTCATTTGGAAGAACAAAAGGTCAAGGATCTCAAGGGGATTAATGAAAAAAAAGGCAGATGAAGGTGGCCTTGCTGTACCAGATCTAAAACAATATTATAAAGCAGCGGTCATCAAAACCGTTTGGTACTGGCTAAGAAATAGAGCAGTCGATCAGTGGCACAGGATAGGATATCAGGACAATCTAGGCAATAACCTTAACAATCTAGTATTCGATAAACCCAAAGACCCCAGCTTTTGGGATAAATACTCAGTATTCGGCAAAAACTGCTGGGAAAATTGGAAACTAGTGTGGAAGAAATTAGGGCTTGACCCATACCTAACACCACATGCCAAGATAAGATCTAAATGGGTTCATGATCTAGATATAAAGAGGGACTTTGTAAGCAAGTTAGAGAAACATAATATAGTTTATCTCTCAGACCTGTGGAGATGGAATAAATTTATGTCCAAAGAAGACCTGGAACTCCTAATTGAACACCAGATGGATAATTTTGATTATATTAAGTTAAAAAGTTTCTGTACAAACAAAACAAATGCAAACAAGATTAGGAGGGAAGCATCAAATTGGGAAATCATCTTTACATTTAATGGTTCTGATAAAGGCCTCATTTCTAAAATATATAGAGAATTGTCTCATATATATAAGAATTCAAGCCACTCTTCAATAGATAAATGGTCAAGGGATAGGAACAGACAATTTTCAGATGATGAAATTAAAACCATCTCTAGTCATATGAAAAGTTGCTCCAAATCACTATTGATCAGAGAAATGCAAATTAAGACAACTCTGAGGTACCACTATACACGTGGCAGATTGGCTAAAATGACAGGAAAAGATAATGATGAATGTTGGAGGGGATGTGGGAAAACTGGGACACTAATACATTGTTGGTGGAATTGTGGGCGGATCCAACCATTCTGGAGAGCAATTTGGAGCTATGCTCAAAAAGTTGTCAAACTGTGCATACCCTTTGACCCAGCAGTGTTTCTGCTGGGCCTATATCCCAAAGAGATCTTAGAGAAGGGAAAGGGACCCACCTGTGCAAGAATGTTTGTGGCAGCCCTTTTTGTAGTGGCTAGAAACTGGAAACTGAAGGGATGCCCATCAATTGGAGAGTGGCTGAATAAATTATGGTATATGAATGTTATGGAATATTATTGCTCTGTAAGAAACGACCAGCAGGACGATTTCAGAGAGGCCTGGAGGGACTTGCATGAACTGATGCTGAGTGAAACAAGCAGAACCAGGAGATCATCATACACAGCAACAACAGTATTACATGATGATCAATTCTGATGGACATGGCTCTCTGCAACAAAGAATTGTCTCAAACCAGCTCCAATTGTTCACTGAAGAAAACCATATACACCCAGAGAGAGGGAAATGAAATATGGACCACAACGTAACAGTTTCATGATCTATATTGACATTTGCTTGCATTGTGTTGCCTTTCTCTGATTCTTTTTTTTTCTTGTAGATAGGATTTTTCTTGCATAACTTCTCAAGCATTTCAACATTATTAACATGTAGTGGACTTCCTGCCATCTAGGGGAGGGGAGGGGACTGGGGGTAAAATTTGTAATGGAAAGCTTTGTAAAGATCAATGTTGGGGAACTACCCATATATATGTTATACAAATAAAAAGCTTTAATAATTAAAAAAAAGAAAAAGAAAAATACCCATACATATGTTTTGCAAATAAAAAGCTTTAATAAAAAAAAAGAAAGTAAACTGTCTAGACATATTAGAATAAAAGAGTAAAGTGAAAAAACAAAAGACTTTTCTTGTCACCTCCTAAAAAAATAAAATATAATTCCTGGAAACTACATAGTCAAAATCTGCCACTTTTAGGTAAAATCAGAAATGTTGCTAGCAACCAGAAGTGAAGAATTCAAGTATTGAAAAGCCAGTCAGGATTTCACAAGATTTAAAATCGACCATTCAAAAAGAGTGAAGAGAATGAAATACAATATTCCCAAAGTGAAAGACATAGGTTTACCCAGCAAACCTGAGTATAATCTTACAAGGAAAAATAGACTTTTAATCAAATAAAGTATTTCTGAGAATCACTAATGAAAATATCAGAGCTGAGTAAAAACTTTTAAATACAAACACAGGAGTCAAGAGAAACATATAATGGTAAATATGTGAGCAATTAGCAAGGATCATAAAAAGATAATTTTTACATTCTAATAATAAAAGATGATACAAGTGTCATCCCCTTAGAACTCATATCATTAGGGGTCATAGAAGCTGTTAAATAATACAGAGGGCCCATGAGTGGTTTTGTTATGTATCAATCATCTGAAAAAGAAAGGAAATATAGCGGGAAAGGGAAACAATAGGGAATAAAGGAAGAGAAAAATAGAGGAACTTATTACACATAAGTAATGGATACAAGTAGAAATCCACCTCAACCTCAATCCATCAGAATAGGTCAGAGAGTAGAACACACATTCAAGAGTTTGTAGAAATACATTCAACACAACAAAGAAATAAGAGAGAAGAGGAAAAGGGGAGGGCAAGAATGAGAATTGAATCATAGGGAAATTAATTATGTAGAACTTGATTGGAAAGTGGGAATATAAAGAGACGTTTATAAAGAAAGAAGAAAAGGGTGAGAATTTATGATTGGACTCTGGGGAAGGAGAAAAGGATTAGAGCCTGATTGCATCATAGAGTACTGGAGCTGAACACATTCCTCTTTTTCTTCTTAATTGAGAGAAGGAAGGGAGTAAAGAGATATAAATAGACCATTAAGAATCCTAATTAATGTGAAAGGGTTGAACAATTGATGTTTTATGTCTCCTTACTTTGGCTAACAATAGTATTTTCTAGCTCAGACAGAGGCAGGGAACTCATAGCTGGTAAAGTAGATAGAGAGCTATGCTAGCCCCCAAGATAGTCCTACATTCAGATTCTGCCTCAAAAACCTGCTCTGTGACTCTGGGAAAGTTCCTTAATCTTTCTTAACCTCAGTTTTTTCATCTATAAAATGGGAATTATAAAAATATCTACCATACAATCCTAAGATTCAAATGAGATGATATATATTATATATACATATATGTGTATATATATATATATATATAGTGCTTTGCAAACCTTAATGCATTATGTACTTACACACATTAGCTATGATTATTTCTAGACCTAACCATTTACTGGTATTGTCCAGATGCCAATCTACAAGGATCACGTTTTTAATAAATCAAAGGCTTCTCCTGATCATCTTTAGATATAGAAGATTTTCAGTCCTATGAGCTCATATTCCTTATTTATAACCCTGTATGGTGAAATTATTTTTATTGGTCATAGAAAGCAGTATTTGTGATTTCATCAGCCCAGGAAACACCCTTCTCTAACACAAAGCCTAAACTGTGTCTTAATAGGTAGGTGTGCATAGAGGGTATGAGGTAAATAGAGGTTTAAAGTCACTTGCCCAGGATTAATTTGCTAGTAAGTTTCCTGGGGAAGAATTTGAACCCAGGTTTTCCTGCTTTAAAGTCCAGCATTAGTTTGGTTTTGGGTTTTGTTTTTGGAGGGAAGGTAGAGAGGCAATTGAGGTTAAGTGACTTGCCCAAGGTCATACAACTAATGAATCCAGATTTGAATTCAGATCCTCCTGACTCCAGGGTTAGTGCTCTAACCACAGTATAAACTGTCTTTTTTTTTCATACTGTCTTGCAAAGCAGGAAATACTAATAAAATAATCGAATGTAGTAAAAGTATGATGTTCAAAGCTCCTGTCAAAGGACAATTTAGATTCAATTTAGACCCTAATGTTTTCTCTCCCCTGTAGTTGGTGGCTCATCCTGCTTTCTAGACTTTTTCCACCTACTCTAGTTTCTATTGATTTCTAATAACTAACAACACAAGTGGTAGCTCCCTCATTCCCAATCTCCTTTTAAAATTATAATAATATCACAGAATGAAATAACTACAAAATATGAAAAGTGAGAGTGACCTCAGAAATCATCTAGTCCATTTCTTCATTTTATAGCAGAGGAAACTGAAGTTTAGGGAAGTAAGATAGTGTTCTTTTCCTAAGATCTCCTAAATGAAACAATGAATGCAAGTCCACAAGTTTGGGGTTTTTTCCAGAAATGAGGCTCTGTTTTCAAAGTTAATATACCATTCCACAATAATAGATTTGTTAATAGTTTGCATCTGTGAAAATGAGTGACCTAAGAATTCTCAGGACACAATTTGATTTTTTCAGAAAGCATACAAACAGTTCTTTTTCCTGTGGATCCCTATCACTTTTTTTCCTATCATCTTTTTAATGTGGTATCAAAGACATCTAGAGTTAGCAATTATTTTAGAAATTCATCTAGTCATATCTTGTTCTTCTTCAGAGACTATCTTCCTTATACTCCACTTTTAACTTGCTCCAACTTCCTCTTCTTCTTCTTCTTAATTTGGACTTGCTATCTCACTGTCTCTAATGCCAAACTTGTTTATTATGTGTTCAATTTACCATTAGGAAAGGAATTGGTCTGTTAGTACTGCAAGAAAAGAATGGATTGAGGTAGATTTTTTTCTCCCTGAATCCCTTTTATCTGCGATTGTGTCCTAATTTTCTGACCTCAAATCCAGGGGTCTTTCTTCCATGGACTATCATATATTCCAGTTTTTTTTTCCTTCATAGTTCTCCATGTTTATAAAGCTTCTCTCCTTCATATTCCAAGCAGATTGCTGATATTCAAGCATCATAGGCAAAAGTTTAAAAATCTCACTTTCCTATTGGTCATAACACAATCCATGTTTTTAGTTTGCCTGATCTTTTAGTTCCTGCCATGACTCCAGTGGATTTCTTAACTTGTAGATAAGATCTCCCAGAGCTTGTTCACATCCCAGTTATTCTGAGAAGTTTAATTAGGTGTAAAAAACACCTGCAACCTTTGTTCAGGTACTTGCTCTAATTCATCTTGTGACAGTCATAGGACTGATTGCCACATATTTTCCCAACTCAGGTTGCCCTGCTTAACACACTTACTGCTTGACTAACCAGTCTCTCCCTGTGTCTTTGCCAAAGGGAGAAACCTGTTTTTTTTTTCCTTACGGAATGGGGCATGAGTTGGAAGAGACAGAGATTACAGATACATAATATGTCATGAAAAGGAAGCTCTTTGAAGACATTATTTTTCCTGTATAGAAGAGATTTGCATAGTCACTTAGCATGTTTTAACCTTATCTTTTTTACCTTGGAAATAAGAATGTTGATAATTCTTAGTTTGCAATTCTGGCAGATTTGCCTATATTGGAGAGATTTGGAATACAATATTGATGACAGAATGATTCTTTCTTTGGACCAGCATAACTAGGTACAAGAAGCTTCATTACTAGTAGGCTGGGGCTTGATGAGCTCATTGGCCATGAAATTGGTAAAATAGACAAATAAAAATATAAAATCTACCTCAGACTTAATCCCCTTTTGCTTCAAGATTTATCGCAACAGAAAAGGAGTCAAAACATAATAAAATTCCAATTTTTAGATTCTGTACAAACTGTTTTTAAATATTATTGATTCTTTTTGTTTTAACATCACATTCATTTCTGAATGTATCTGTCCTTTCCTACCTTACCCAAAGAGCTCTTTCCTATTGCTGTTCTGTCATTTTAGTCATCTCCAACTCTTTGTGACCCTATTTGGGGGTTTTCTTGACAAAGATGCTGGAATGGATGGTGGAAAAAATAGTTCATTTTATGGATAAGGACACTGAGGCAAATAAGATTAACTGACTTTCCTAGTCACACAATTTGTTTATTTGAGGGCAGATTTGAACTCCTGACTCCAGGCCCAGCAGTCTTTATATTGAAGCACCTAGGTGATCTCTTCCTTGTAAGACTTAAAAAAAGTTTTTATATACTTAGCACCAGCACTCTAAATGTGAGGTCCTTGACCAATACCCAGTGAATTAAGGGAGGAACTAAACTGTACTAATCTTGATGTTTTCACTATAAATGAAACCCAGAAGACAGAAAATAGTCACAGCTGAATGGAATGAAGACTCACAGGTTTTCCTTAAAAAGGAAAAAAATTTTGAAGTTGATATAAGAAGTTTTATCACGTGTCTCAAGGAAACAAGAAACATCATTTTAAAGGACAATCAACAATCTCATTTTGTAGTATTGATGGTAAGTATATACAAAAATACCACAATAAAAATAATTGATTTCAAAGAATGAAGAAGAGACATTCTATAAAAGCAAGAATAGCAGAAGATGGAAAAATGGGGGGGGGGGAATACAGATCAGGAACAAGCAATAAGAGATGTTAAAGACTTATAGGTTATTAATCCTCATGGGAAATTTAAAGCAATTCGTTTGAACGGAGTGAGGAAAGGAAAATTGATTTGAAAGGAGGTGAGAAAAGGAAAATTGGTCTTAAGGAAGGTTCCAAATCCAGCAACTCTAACTTCACTTCTTTAAAATAATCATGACTATTCAAATTTCATTGATAATGAAAATATGATATGGATAGAAGAAAAGAGAAATGACAATTATGATAATTTTTCATACATGTTTATAATCAAAAGGATATAGCTGAAAAGTACCATATAGGTCATCTAACCCACTTCTCCTATTATTTGGAAAAATAAAATCTGGTCCAAAGAAATCAGGTGATCTCCCCGAAGTCAATTTAAAACAATGTAAATCAATTGTAATAAAACAAGAGCCCAATATCCACCATAATTAGCATCCGATTGACTTAGTTGCCAAATGAAGAGATATCATAGTCAAGGTCAACATAGCTATAGAAAATAAAATTATTTGTAAACTGTTAAGAGAAAGACAGTAGAAGTTGTGTTTAATATATCTTCATATTACAGAGAAAAATGGTTGAGTGCAGAAATAGTTCAAAGAGATCTTTGTGAGAGACTCAACAAAGCAATGCAATAACATGAAAATTTAAGGATAACACTGAAAGACAACAAATAGAAGATGGAAAAGATTTGTGATTTTTTTAACTAATTTTTTTAACCATCAATAACAGTGGAAATCCTCTCATGCTTATTGTTTGCTGATGATAAAAAACAAAACATTTTATTTAGATCAAAATGACACCTTAAAGATATTCTTGTACCAAGTGGTTTCACATATGTATATTATGATTCTACTCTGTATGATTCTTTTATATATACATATTTGCATATATGTGTATATATGTGTTTGTATATATCTATTCATCTATATTTATGTTTTATATGTATGTATATGTATGTATGTATGTATGTATATATATACATATATATATATATATAATAGAATCAGTGAAGACTTAAGTCTGATGTCCTTCTGGTAGTTGATATCAGGTAAGGCATCTAATAGTCTTACCAAGATTATCTGTCATTATTTAAATGAGGTCTAGTGCAGAATCCAAGCTAATGAGGGATATCATAAAGATAATAGGACTTCAAGGTGCTGTTTCTATTTTTGGATAAAAGTGTGTCAATTGTATCAAACCTGAGAACATTACTGGACTTCTAAAGTTAAATCCACAACTGCTCAAAAGAGTTTGGACTAAGAATCCATATAGTAAACACCAAGTGAGTGAAGAATATCTGCTGCTCTGGATTATGTGATGTACAGTTAGATGGCCAACTTGTGAAGAAAAGTATATCTTGGACATACATGGTAAAGGAACAACTAATTAGTCCCAGAATTAGATAAGACCAGATTACTTTTGGAAAATTGAAAAGTTCCTTCAATTACCTCAACTTTTCTGTACAATAAAATTCCAACTTTTTCATAATAGTGTTCTACCAGTAGCTACAAATGATAAAATAATATGATCTCCAAAGAATTAAAAATTAATATCATTCACAAAACAATGAAGAGGTACAAGGTGAGTATAAGAAGTGTAAAACACAAGAAAGTATGAAGAACTGCAGTAAAGGATATCTTCAAAGAAATGTAGAACTGGAAAAGATGGGGTGGTTATGTGATGAGAATAAGGGATTGATATCTGTGCTCTCCTGTTATCTTGACAATGTTAAGAGGAAGGAAGGAAGGCTTCAAATATGTTCAGTGGCAGATTTATAGGGATGAAGGTGGATTACTAAGAATTTTTCAGGTTAGACAGGTATAGATGGGTTGTAATAAAAATCATTGAATACCCACATCCATGAGAACAGAAATCCAATTGAATAACTCTTCAAAACCCTCTAAAAGGAGTATAATAAGTTAACTTTGTACATGTTTAAAAATATTGAATAATAATTATTAGTCATCATTCTGGATAATAACTCTTCCAGGACTAAGTGTTCTAGGCCAATTTTTTCTCAGATCATAATCAACCAGCATTCTGAAGAGTCCAGCAACTTGCAAAAAGACTTCACTACTTTCTTAACCAACCCTTTGTCATTTTGAAATAAGCTACCAATCTTGGCTTCTAGAGGCAGCCAGTGAGTTAATAATGCTCAAGGATGAATGATTCTGTAGGAACTGTAGTTTAGTCAGATAGATCTGGGATCTCATTAATTTGTACATTCCATCAATCAAATTGAATACAGAAATAATTTTTGTTTTACATATCAATGGGTTATGGAAGCAGTAACCATCTGCAAACATTCCCACCATTATACCTTTGTAAATGAATTGTACTCTGTAGTCAACATATCTCATCCTCCTAACTCAATCTTGGGATTCATTGAGTGCCTACTATTGCCAGGCATAATGCTAGGCATTGGCAATAATGAAACAGTCCTTGCTTTCAAGGTGCTCTATCAGGTAATTTTGAAAGAGAAAGACACTGAAAGCCAGGGGCAGGAGGATGGGATAGGTAGTACCCCATGTAAAAGAAAATATTTGAATTGAGCTTTTAAGGAAACTGGGTGAATAGTGAGTGCGTTCCAAGCATTATACAAAGGCACTAAGATAGAAGATGGTATGTCTTGGGCAAAGAATAGCAAAAAAGCCAGTTTTACTAGACTAAAGAGTACAAAAGGGGTATGAAGATATTGGAAAAATATACAAAAACTTAGAGAAGTAGGTTAGAGGCTCCTAGATGACATAATAGATAACAGTGCTAGAGTCAGGAAGAGTCATATTCCTGAGTTCAAATCTGACCTCAGACATTTACTTGCTATAAATCATTTAACTCTGTTTGCCTCAGTTTTGCTATCTGGAAAATGAACTGGAGAAGGAAATGGCAAATCACTCCAGTATTTTTGTCAAAAAAAACCCAAACAGAGTCACAAAGAGTCAGACATGACTGAAAACAACTAATAATAACAAGGTTAGAGGCAAATTCTGAAGGTCTTTAAATGGAAAAACTCAAGAACCAGTATTTGATTCTAGAAGCAATAAGGAATCACTGGAGTTTATGGCACAGGGACTTTTAGGAATATCACTTTGGCAGCTTTGTTTAGAGACTCCATGGAATAGGGAGATAATGAGTCAAGAGGACCCAAAATATTGTCATGGTCCAGATGAATGCTGATAAAAGTCTGAACTGGGTGGCATTTGTGTTAGTAAGAAAGGGAGAGATGTAAGTCTTGTGGAAATATCATTAATGAAATTCAGGAAGCAGTCTAAAATTATGGGAGGAGGAAAAATGAAAAGCCAAAGATGACTTCAAGATTGCAAACCTGGGTGACTAAGAAGATGATGATGTCTTAGACAGAAATAATGCACTCTTGAAGTTATTCTGTGATTGTGGTTTACTCTGTGCCTAGGTCCTGGGTATATGGACCAAACTGTTTTTAGACTATATTTTCTAGTTATCTTTTAGTTTGTCTTACTTAACACACTATTTCCTAGTGTTTTAGAGGATGTGTCTTGTCTCTCCCACTAGACTGTAGACTAGGAGAATATATCTTTCTGCTTCTGGATTTCTTTCTCTCGGCAGGATAACATACAGGGTTCTAAACACAATGGACATTGTGAATTGTTCTGACCTAAAGATATATCAGTCTTCAAAGGTTTGGGGAAAATAAATAAACCATGATGGTGAAGGAAAGGTTTAATGGAAAGAGCACTAGACTCAATCAGCATTTAACTAAAAATCAAGAAAGGTTTCAATTTTAGAACTTACAGGAGTGGAACCAAGATGGCAGAGTAAAGCCAGGAAATTGCTCAACTTCCCCCAGTTTCCTCTAAAACCAAGCCTCTGAACAGTAGTTGATAGAATAAAACCACTCTCCAGCTCAAGACAGACTGGAAAAACTTCAAGAAAAGTCATTCTCACTGGGGTGAAAAAGATGTTCAGCCCAGTTAGGATAGACTGTGGGAAAGCCAATGAAAGGGTCTTAATCACAGCAAATCAGCAACTAAAACCTTCAGTCCTGGTTCAGTAAAAGAGCAAATCAGTAGGGTGACTTCCAGTTCCAGCTCAAAAGGCAAATTCTGGGAAACCAGGCTGTTTCCTGAAAAGAGAGGGCACAGCTACCCTCTGCAAACACAAGAAGCTCCTGTGCTCAAAGCCAAGGATCAGAGCTACACAGAAAGTTCGAGACAATGCTCCCTTTATCCCAGGAGCAGAACTCAACCACAGAAGTTAAAAAAAAAAAAAAACCACCAGGAAATACCAAAAGAAAAAGGAAAAAATGAGCAAGAAACAGAAAAGAACCTTAACCATAGAAAGCTACTACAGTGACAGGGCAAAGCAAAATACAAACTCAGATGAGGACAAAATATACACAGAAGAAATTTCAAAGAGTGATATGAATTGGTCTCATGCCCAAAGAGGCTTCTTAGAAGTGCTCATAAAAGATTTTAAGAGGGGCGGAGCCAAGATGGCAGAGTGAAAAGGTGACTCTCTGCATCCTCCTCCGAACTTCTCTCAAGTCAACAATAAAATAAGCCTCTGAACTGATCTTCAAGTCAACGAATCAGGAAATATTTGGATACTGCTTGCAGATATCTCTGAAAAACTTCACATCAGGTTTGTCTAGCTCGGACAGAGGGATAAACAGAGGACTCCGGTGTCAGAGAACTCTGGTGTAGGCCGGAAGTGAGGGTGGGACTCAGCTCAGCTCAGCTCAGCTCATTCTGGCAAAAAACTCCAAACTCCAAACTCCAAATTCCAAACACCTGGAGTTTATCTGAGGCACTTGGGACACTCTGCCCTGATTGGGGGCAGGTGTTCTGGCAAACTTGCCTTGTTTAAGGAGTAATTCGGCCTTAGTCCTAGCCCCTACTGGCCCAGCACCTTAAATTAATTCGCCAAAGCGCCCCAGGGCAAAATCTTCAGCCGGCCGTTTCAGCCGCGGTTTTTTTCCCTACCTTAAAGAGATATCCATGCTGTCTAAAAAAATAAAAAAAAAAAAAAAAATGAAGAGGCAAAAGAGAGCTCTCACCATAGACAGCTTTTATAAAGAGAAACAAGAGAAGACCCCAGATCCAGAGGTTCCTTTAGACAAAACTCCAGAGGAAATCAGCAAGGACCATCACTGGTCCCCTTTTCAAAAGGCCTTTCTGGAAGATTGCTTAAAGAACCTAATAAAAGAGCTGGAGGATAAATGGGAAAATAAATTGAAATTAGTGCAAGAAGGATACAATATCTTGCAAGAAGGATATGATACCCTGCAAAAGAGATATGAAAAAGACACCAATCCTATTGAAAAATAAAATTAGTGAAGTGGAAAAAGAGTGCAATGAACAAAAAAATTCAATTGGCCAGTTACAAATGGAGCTTAAAAAGGTAACT
>JAJPUD010000662.1:0-19723 GCA_023553655.1 Myrmecobius fasciatus
GAGTAAGTAATTTTATATAGGTTAATATATATAATACTTTTAAATATATTTCTGTATTTGTCATATTGTGCAAGAAAAATCAGACCAAAAGGGGAAAAAAACATGAGAAACAAAGTGAAAATATTATACTTCTATCCATATTCAGTCTCCATAATTCTCTCTCTGGATTCATGCATTTACTTTTTTAAAAAAACATCTATTAAGACATAATTGTTATGCTAGATGATTATAAGACAGAGGAATGTATATGGCAAGGGGACAGTTGGGGTGGGTGGGTGGTAATGAAAGGGTGGGTGATAATGAATAATGAGCTGACCTCTGGAAGTTTACATTCTCTTAAAGGGGACAGTAGCCCTTCTTCCTCTCTTCACTGTTACTAGAACTGGAAAAAAGATTTGTGAACATAAACAAACAAAAGAACAACAGTCTGGTAGGAAAAAGATTTGTTTTAATGGCAAAAAAAAAATCTGAGGTTTTGGGATTTCATTGTTTTTCCAGGACTATGTAGTCCCTCCTGAATAATTATTAACTAAAGTTTAAAAAGAAAAAGTTCATGAATAGGCAGTATTCATTACAAGGAGAAGGATTTTATCCAATTTTGTATTAGTGCCTTCCTCAAGGAACCTCTCTCTATTGATATCTTGCCTGGACTTTCTGCTCAGTGGTTAGCAGCTACAAAATTACATCTAATCTCAACTGGGTCTTCACTATATCAAATTAAATATTGTATTCCTCCCTAATTGATTCACTTGTCCCACTCTCTATGGCAACTTTTCCAAAGCTTCTCATAACCTTCTGGTCCCTCTAAAAGCCTCATATGTCATCCTTACCCCCTAAACCTTACATCTGAGAACCTTACCTCATATTTTAAAAATTGAGACCATTTTTTAAAAGTTTCTCTGCCCCAAACTCACATCATTCAGACATCTTTCCCTGTTATCACTTCTCCACTTTATTTTCAGATAAAAGATGGCACTTCTTTCCTAGGCCAGCATTCTACATACGTCCTTGATCCAGTCTTCTCCTGATTTCACTTGCATATTACCATCCTCATTCTTGTCTTCTCCATTCTTTTCCCTCTCTTCTAGCTCAATCTCTAATCCCTACAAACATGTTCACATCTTCTTTATCCTTAAAATATCGTTTATTTGATCTTACTGTCCCCACTACCTTTTGTTCTATATCTTTCCTTCTCTTCATGACTAAACTACTTGAAAAATACCTTTCAGATCTCAGAGGTCATTGTTGATTATTTCTGTTGCCCACAATGACTCTGGATTTAAGTTTTTTGGGTATCATAATATTTATTTTTGTTTTTAAAAATATTTTATTCATGCCTTTTGTTATTTCATTACTTACATTTCCCCCACATCCTTCCTCCTTCCTTTTCCAGAGATCTATCCCTTAGAAGAAAATTTTTTAAATAAATTTTTATATCTATTGTTTTATATCAACTAACTTTCTCCCCTTAATCCCTCTTTCCCTTCCCCTCCTCCAAACATTCCCATATGACAAAGAATATTTGTTACTGCAAATTTTAATAGTCAATGGTTGTCAAGAAACTAAACTGTACAATCTTATTTAAACAGAGCTATATAAGAAAACACTAGTCAAAAACAGTTGCAAAATATTTTTTTCCTACTTTTATTTTTTATTCCTACTATCATAAACTATTCATATCTAAGTTATAACATGTAATTTTAAGGATGAAATCTTCCTGGATTAAAATTTGACTTCATAACCTAAGATGGTCAAAGGCATAAAAAGTACTTAATTTAATTTTTTCCAAAAGTTTAAAAATTGTAAATCTTCCCTTTTTTCTCATCCCCTTTTCCATTTTTCTGAGTACTTAACCAGGACACTTAGTAAAAGCTAAACCATGCTCATTCTTCCAAACATCCTAATCTTGAAACTTTTCGTGAATCTAAACCATCTCACCAGAATTTTTACAAATTAATCTTTTTGGTCTGCTACAAAGAAACTGCCACATAATTGTTTCTCTTTTTCATTTGCATATTCTCTTTTAGATGGCTTAGAAATATAATTGATATTTAAGAGCCTGAAGACAAAAAGTGGGAAGCAATTTTTATGCTAAGCATTACTATTAAATCTGCTTTTGGAATACCTGAAACAGTATTGAATAAACCTAGTCCCATTACTTTTCTCTTCAGCTCCAAAGGAAAATATTTGTAATATAGCCTAAATGTTTCCACATGTATCTCATAACATTTCATTTAAGTATTTGCACATGTCTGTAAGAGTCTTTGATGGAAATACTGAATATGAAATACAAGAGGCATAGAGTTCCAGAGAGCACAGTCCTATTGGGAAAAATCTTTCTTAATACCCTGGGCTTAATTCATTGATATTGATGATGGTATATCCTGTAGTATAATAGGGACTTCTTGTTAGAAGCTAGAAGGAAAGTCACAAGCCAGGTTTCCAGAGGAGCTTTCAAAGTACTGAAATGTCAAAGGCAAAGATAGTAATCAGATCTATTTTGTATTTTCATACGTTGCTAAAGCAAATATTCATGCCATTTAGTTTCTTTGCTGATTATCTGGGGCTTTCTAAGTATACTGTCATGTCAGCTCTAAATGAGGTTAATTTTGAGTCTTCTTTGAGTTAGCTTTTCTTTTCTTGTCTTTTGCTGTAGCTGGCATTTCTAGAACTAAGTCAAATAATAGTGGAAAGAGGAGGATATACTTGCTTACTCCTGTTCATACTGGGAAATCTTTTGTGGTATTATGTTGTAAACAATCCTTGTTTTTTATTTGAAATATATGCTTTTGATCATATTTTTAAAGGGTCCTTCTATATTTTTGTTTTTTAAAGGTTTCTAATAGAAATGCATGGTATTCTGTCATAAATTCTGTCTTGGATCATATACTTTTATTTTCTTTGTTTATGATGCTATAATAACTTTTATTGTTATCCCTGAATCCCAGGTATGAATCTAACTTGATCGTAGCAAATCATTTATTTATTTTTGTGCTCTCCTTATAAGGATTTATTTTAAAATTAAAAATTAAAATTTATTATAAAATTTGACATTCATTTGTGACACTGTTTTACATTTCTTTTTCTACACATAGTCTTACCCCAGTTTATGTATCAGAATCATATTTGTATCACAAAAGGAGCTTGCAAGAAGGTCTTTCTTTTGTGTCTGGTTTTTTATTTTAAAAAAATATTTTGTACCTTTGTTATTTTTTAAGGTTTTGCCTTCAAAATTTTGTGTTTCAAATCTTTCATTCGCTTTTTCAGATATATTGCTTTTTATCAGAGAATTTCTGTCCCTTCCCCCCCGCAAATTCTCTCATCCTTCAGTAAAACTAGTATTTCTGCTTGAAAATTTTGAATTGTGTCCTAATTTCTTTAATATTTTCTCTTAATTATTTGATGTTACTCTGTATTATTCTGGGGGTTCTTGAAGTTTGGGAGGGGTTGTATGTCTGAGAAGCTCACCAGAGTTTGTTATAATATCATCAGCTTTCTCATATTTCTTAGATGTGAATTACTTATGCCTTGAGATTGTTTATTTCTTCAAATACTTACCAATTTATTCTTGTTAGCTTTCTGTGGCCTTCCTAATATTTTCTAATTTTTTTTGTTTGCTGAAAATTTGTTCATATTTAAATTTATTCATTTCTGAAGACCCACTGCAATTGTGTCAGCCCAACATATCATATTGACCATTTTGAAAATCAGCCCAACATGTCATTAAATGTATATTAACTATTTTGGAAATCAGTCATTTCTTACAATTAAATAAATATGGCAAAAGATACAAATAATAAAAATAACTCTTTTTTATGCCTGCTAGCCTGCTACCCATGAAAGTAGAAATCCTTTTAAACCAAATTCTACATATTAGTCATAATCTAGCTCAGGATTCTACATATAAGAAACACCAATAAATCTCAACTGAATTAAATGGATTTCTCTATTGCTTCCTACTGGGTTTTATTAGTGAAATATAGAAATATTTATGATTTATATTGGTTTATATTATATCCTGCCTGCAACTTTGCAGGATATAGAGTTGTTAACTGTTTTAATTAATTTTAATATGATATTTGTGGTTTTCTAGATAAACAATCATATTATTTGCAGAAAGCAAAAGTTACATTTGGTTTTTTCTTAGCCCTATTCCTTCTATTTATTTTTATTACATTGCTAACTGAATTGAGTTGAATAAATTGTGCTCCAATGTCACTGAATTAAAAGTTTTCACCTCAAATTAAAAAAAACTGTATTTACTTAAGATTATTCCCGATTCTTGGAATTCCTTTTTCTGTCAGTAATCCACTTTACTCATAGAAATACATGAATTCCTTGTTATTTTTCCTGTACTATCTAATTAAATCTTAGAAATCGCATCTTCTGAGATTTATGTATTTATTTTCCAACCATTGACTTTATAGTGCTTCATTGGCTCTGATAATAAAGTTCAGGATAGCAACAACCTGCTTGGAAAAGGTCAGCCTGAATGGCAGTCATCCAGGAAGTTTTGCTTCCATTGAGGGAATACCACAGGTGGCCCAGTGGCTCTGGTTTCTTTTTAACTTATCCTCTTTCACCGTTATCTAAGTTTCTCTCTCTCTTCAGGTAACTCCAGCAGTGAATTTTCCTGCCAGCTTCATCTTGCCCTGAACTGACCCTCTATATTCTTACCTCAGTCCCCTACTTCACCAAATGCCCTTTCTTCTTCTAGGTAAATTATTTTCGGGGTACAAATTAAGATGGTAGATCTAGGAAAATTATAGGAAAAAATTTGGCTGTTATCTCAATGAAAAAGGACCCTTTAATTGTCAAATAAAAACTACTTCTTTGAGTACTGTATCTATAATTCTTATAAAGCACAGAGGGAAAAAAACACAATAAGGCATTTTCCACTCTACCATGAATTCAGTGTGTAGACTCAGAGACATCCCAGTTCCTTCTATTATAGATGCCTAATGATTACATGAGCACACTGCCACCAAATCATCTTCTAAGTGTCATATGCTTCAAAAATAGGAATTTGGCTTCTTGGGAAAATGTGAGAGCAGTTCTTTCTCTTTCCATATTTTTATCCTTTGATGTATCTCTAATCCCATTGTTATGGATACTCTCTCAAGGGATGGAGATCATAACTCTTCCATGCTTTTCCTTTCCATGTGGCACTTGTCCATCGAACCATCAAATCAAAATACAGGATAAAATAGGATTAAATCATGTCTGGTACACAATGTATGAATAAGCTTACTCAAAAGAAGAAAGAGCTAAACTCATTATTAACTTCCTTGTTTAGCATTGTTCAGACATTTTCTCACAGAATTCTTCCAAATAGCTACAAGTTTTATGTATTGTTGCCTCTTTTTTTAAAAAAAAAAAGCATACTCTTTGCTCAAATTTCAAATTCTTTTTTAGATTTTCTAGATATTATTGCTCATGTGTATGTAGCATTAGGCAAACTGAAATTATGCCAATAACCTCAAAGGAAGGGTATTAACCAATGAGCATTTTTAAACACCTACTATGTATCAGTGAGAATTTCAGTTGATAAAGTTGGGAGCCAGATGGCAAAGGGATAGAAAGTAGGAAAAGAGGAATTTGAGGAAACATTTATAAAGAGCTTTCTTCTATTAGTTTGTGAAAGAAAAGAGAGGGAAGATGATAGCTTGTAGGGATAGGATCTTGTGAGGAATTTTTTCTGTTTTTAATTTGTTTTTGTTTTTTAAGAAGAGGGAGACTTGGTTATGTTTGTAGTCAGTAGGAAATGGATCGATAAGGTGTTCTTATACACACACACACACACACGTTTGGGATAGGTAAAGCTACTGTACAGGGTGCGTACCATTTCTTTCCTTTCCACACATGACTTTAGATTTGGGAAGGGAATATGAGGAAATTGAGCAAGAAATGCAAAAATAATTATATACATTTACAAGTGAGAGCCAGAGAAATTGTGGATCAGGAAGACTGGCCTTGATCTTCCCATACCCTAAATAGATGGGGAGTTATTGAAGACCAAATAGATATATGAGGAAGTATCATGGGGAGAATTTGCTAGAGTAAATAGGAAGTGAGATCAATGATATGTAGTGAGTCAGCCTTTACAATCAAATTTGACATTTAAGAAGTCACTGTGAACTTTGGAGAGAATTAGAACTGAGAAAAAAAAGAGGAAAAGACATGGAGACAGCTATTATAGTCAACTTTTCCCCCCCAGAATTTTGACTAAGGATGCACGAATAAGGGAAGAAAACTCTGATTAAATCAGTTTTATTGAAATGTTTGTCATAAAGAGCAATACTTTCAACTTTTAAAAAGATTAAAAGCCCATTATCATTCCCCCCCCCCACCTCACTCATATTTCTGGTTTTCCTATTTCTGTTGAGGGCACTGTCATTCTTCCAGTCACTCAAGTCTCACATCCTCATTGTTATCCTTGGGTCTTCCCTCCTCCTCATATCTAATCAATTGCCAAACCCTATTTTTTCCCTACTTCTACAGAATCTCACCTCCCTCTCACCTTAGCTCCCATTCACACTTTTGTTCAGGACCTCATCATCTCTTACCTGGACTTATGAAATAGCTTCCTAATTAGTTTTCCATCTCAAATTTTTCTCTTTCCAGGTCATCTTTGATACAGTTTCCCTGCTTTCTTTCTTTCTCCTCTCCAATTTATCATCCACAAAGCTGCCAAATTGACTTTTCTAAAGCACAACACTTTATGCTCAAGAAGTTTCCTTTTGTTCTCTTTTGTCTTAAGGTAAAATCCAAAACTTCTCTGTTCAGCATTCTGAATCCTTCCCAATCTCACTCCAGCCTAACTTTATAGACATCTTTCATTTTGGTATTCATTGTTGTTTAATCATTTTAGTTGTTTGTGACTTCATAACCCCTTTTTGGGCTCTTTTGGCCCCAAACTACTAGAACAGTTTGCCATCTTCTTCTCTGGCTCATTTTACAGATGAGGAAACTAAGGCAAACAGGATTAAGTGACTTGGCAAGGACACACAGGGAGTGTCTGAGTCTGGATTTGAACTCAGGTCTTCCTGACTCCGAGCCTGGTGATCTATCCACTGTGCTAGCTACCTTATTTGTATCTATTCTCATCTACATGTCTTCTTTGTGACATCCCACCTATCTTCTACATGTTTTGTACAGGCTGCCCCTCATAGCTGGAATGTTCTCCCTTCTAAAATAAATCTTACCCAGCCTCTCCCTCATTACTTTGTAATTTAGTTATATATGTGGTTGTGATTGATTTTTTTTAATGTACTAATCTTGCCTTATTGTCTTGTGCCTGGTACACAGTAGGTGTTTAATAAATACTTGTCACATGGTAAGTGGATCTCTGTTTCAAGCATTTAAATAGGTAAATTATCATCGTAATTTTGACAGTGAATAATTTTATAGTGTGATAAGTGTTTCAATGTCAACTTTAAATGGCATAAATAAAAGATATTAATACTGGGTTTTTCTCTAGAGCAATCACTTTGCTCTGCCCAAATAGCAGACTTGACAGCAGTTATAGCCATCTGTATTCATGCTAATTACTGTTTCAATTCAACGTATTTACAAAGGGAAATTGCAACAGAAAAGAAAAGCTCTGGGGTGGGCATATGGTGGTTAGGTCTCAGGTTTCTTTTCTTTCTGATGTTTTGATTTCCCTGTGTGTATCTTAGTTCATCCTCAGAGCCATATCATTGTCACACCATGTGTGGTTAGTGGGTAGCTGAGGAGTTGGAAACACCTCTCAGAATTTTTTATTTTAATTGTTTTTTGGGGGGAGTGTGGAAAGGAACTAAGCATGGTCAGATGCCACTGTGGAAAATGAGTGCAAATAAAGACAGTGAAGGCAAAATGCCAGTTGCTCAGAAAAGAGTGAATTTGGAGCAGTAATTAACCAGCAATTCAAAAGGAATTATGGGATCACAAAGCAAATTACTGTGATTAGAGAAGTACTTGTTCTCCCACCAGTCTGTCACCACATTTTTACTCCGGATGGGTTTTTGCTTCTGAGAAAATAATTGATGTGAGTTAGTTATATGTCTCAGAAAGCACACACAAAGACCTTTGAGGGCATGTTTGCATGTGAACATGCAAGCCTCTGTACCTTTCAGTGTAGTTCATTTTGTGACTCAAGCTTCTGAATCTGTGGGTCACTTTGTGGGTAGATTTGGTATTTTTTATATCTCTGCATGGTAGCTCCTTTATAGAAGACAGCATTGTACTGATTGGGGGTGAGGGGGAAGGAAGGGGAAGCCAGTTAAACTCTCTGAGCCTTACTTTGCTCATCTGGAAAACAAAGATAATGATGCTTATAGCCTTTGCTTTTGTGCAATCACAGTGTCATAGATTTTGAACTGACAGGTTTCTTGGCAGTCATCCAGTTTAATCTCCTCATTTTACAAGACGAAGAAACAGACCTAGAGAGGTTACATGACTTATTAAAGATCATATAGGCTTTTCCTGCTTGGGAAAAAAGGCAAGATTCAAAGTCAGGGTTATTTTGAGGGTCAAGTAAGACTGAAAACCTTAAAATACTATATAAATGTCATTTGTTTAATATTAGTCCTAAGGTGACAGTAAGAAGATATATCTGATCCAGCTCTCAGAAGTTTATAGGATCACTGATTTAGAGAAGTCATTGAAGCCAACTTCTTCATATTGCCCTCAGTGAGACTGAGATACAGGGAGGATAGGGTCATACAGCTAGTAAGTATCGAAGGGGAAAAGAGCTCAAACTCATTTCTTCCTACTTCTGAGGTCAGTGCTATATTCCACAATCCTATCTTGCCTAAAATTGGCTTCACTTAAAATCATGTTATATTGCTCGATTTTTTAAGCTGTTTTTCCCTTACATCATTTTCCTCATTAGCAAGAATTAAAGGATGGTGTTAGTGGTGGTAGTGACTTAGTGTATGTGTATGGCAGGGAGGTAGGAGGGATGGACAGGATAGTTAGGGTTTCTGTTATAGCCATTTGTTGAAAATTCAAGCAACACTATTGTTCTATTGGCCAGTTTTAATCAAATCCTTTGAATTTTACACTTATCATTCTTAATTCTGATCACACCTTCCAAATGGTGTTATTCTTTGTAAATTTACAAAATCATACTTGCTCTTGTCCATACTCATGAGGGAGATGAGTTTTCAAGATAATTGAACTCTTGGATTTGGCTTCATGTTACTTAATATACCAGAAAATGAAGTGGGTAGGAGAGTGTACACAAGAAAGCATTAGGTAATGCTTATTTTCACAGGTGCACTCAGTTCCATATTTCTCTGACTAACAAGGATTTTGAATATTCAGCCTACAGTTTGCAGTTGTTTGGGCTTTTAAGTCACTGATGCATCCCATAAATAAAAACAAGACATCTGACAGTGTACAAACTTTTGGTTTTGTTTTCAAAAGCAAGCATACAGCGTTATGGAACTGGGATTTAAGGTTAAATTCTTTAGTATAGCTGTTCAAAGTGCTTCAATTTTGGTTTAAAAGCATCTTCAAAGAAATACATGAATAAAACAAGAAAGATTATAATGAATATTGTAATGCTTAAAAATTTTAAGTGAACTTTAAAAATACCTATGAGCAGGAAAGAGCTGGGGAAGATAATAAGCATGTATTAAGCACCTTTTTTGTTAGGAACTTTGCTAAATGCTTTTATAAATATCTTATTTTAGAAAGCAGCACATTTCCACTTCACCTCATTTGTCATGGGTAGAATTCATTGTGTGCCAGATTTTATTTCCTTATATCTTCTTTGAAAAGAGGGAGGAAATGCAAATATTTATGTTGAAAAGCCTATTTTCCTGGGATATTTGCTAAATTTAGTTTATAGTCAAGCTACTTTTTCAAGCATTCTTTTCCCCATCACTTTTCTCTCTGCCCAGCAAAAATAAATAGATAAGTGATTTTGAATTGTTATAAGAAAGCAGTCACAAATCTTGTGATTATTTGATATTATAAGAATATATACTCTTCTTGCTCATAACTTTGTAAAAGCATATGATTTGGTGAAGGATGACTGGTTTGGGTGTCAACAAGACTTAAGTTTTATTCCTACTGTGACATTTTCTAGTTATATGATCATGGCCAAATCGTTCAACATAACTATGTCTCAATTCCCTCATCTATCTAGAACAAGGATAATGAAAATATTTGAAATAATATGTATAAAAAACTTTAAAACTATATTAATGTCAATAATTATCATGAGTCTATTAGGTGTCCTTTAGAGAGAAAAAAGTTTTCATGTTAAATATTGGTAAAAAGAAATTTTTTTAATGTCTTCACTTTTAATTTTGTTGCCTCCTATTATTAAAATGTACTAATATCATTTTAAATAGTTGTCTCATGATATTAAATTTCTATATTTAATAAGGAAGAAGTACTTATTAGTAATATAATGAATAAATGCCTGGAGTCGGAGTCAGAAAGATTTATTTTCAAATTCTATCCCCATACAGACTAGTTTTATGAATATGGATAAGTCACTTAACTCCTTTCCACTTTTTTAAGACTCTGAAATTACAAACAAGCAGCATTCTGCTTTAGTGGAAGAACTTTCCATACCATAGTTTTTAATGGATGAAGTCACAAGTTCAGACTGTATTTTTAAAATTAAGAGGCTTTAATTTTTTCAAAGACTACAAAATCTGCTCAAAATAATTAGTGGTTCTTTATATTGTACCTTTCTAGAAAAAACCCGAGAACTTTAAACTCTTGTTTTGCAAAACAGGTAGCAATTGGGTATAAAATAAAAGCAAGTGGGTATAAAATAAAATAAAATAAAATAAGTGAAATACCCTTTCAAGGTATCTTTATAGGAACATTTAGTAAATGTTTTCATAATATTCTATATTATATTCTATAAATTCTATAATTTGTGTGACACCAGAGGTTCACTGTAGCATGGAGCTATTCTGAGGTTCTAAAAGGTGATGACAAAGAATTACAAGTCCTGGTAGGTTCTGCCAAACTAGTAAGACTTCAGGGTATTGATGTAGAGATAGATTATATATCCCAGGGTGACACCATGGATAGAATACCAGGATTAGAGACAGGAAGCCCAGAGTTCAAAAATGACCTTAAACACTTATATAGCTATTATCACTTCGAATAAATCACTTAGCCTCTATTTATCTCTATTCCTTCAATTGTAAAATAGAGTTAATAATAATAGCACCTATCTGGAAGAGTTGTAAGGATCAAAAATGAGATGATAATTGTAAAGTACTTAGCACAATGCCTGGCAGGTGCTAAGTGTTACATAAACATTAGCAATTCTTTTTCAATAACCAACCTACATAAGCATGGAGACCCTCATTGCTAGAAAACTAACCATTATATATAGATCTTGTGATCTTTGATATTTTAAATAGATAAATGATAGGCTCTGGTTATGCGTCTTATGAGTAGCTAAGTTGTACCATAATGAGGTTGATTTCATCATATATTGAAGTTAAGCAGCATCACCACAAAACAGAAATTATGTCTAATTACCTAATATCTGTTTTCCAATATATATCTCACACTTACCTTCCCTTCTAAATAAATTACTAAATAAGCAATTCAACACAATAAGCATTTGTTAAGTACCTACATTGTGCTAGGTGCTGGTTATATAAACACAAAAATTAAACTGCTCTCCTTCCTAGCTGTGTGATCCTGGGCAAGTCACTTAACCCCAATTGTCTCAGCAAAAAAAAAAAAAAATTAAACTGCTCTTTCAAGTAACTTGTTGGGGATGGAGATAATATGTATATGGGTAAATAAATTTGAAATAGCATAAAAAAGTAATTGGTGGGAGTGGGGTAGAAGCATTAAGAATTGGGCAGTGAAACAGACAATAATGACAACAAAGTGGTCATACTTTTTTTCAAGCATTGAATACTTCCCTTATAAGCTGTAGTATGGAAGCTTTTTCTTGCTTATCAGATTTAAAACTACATATTTAAAACAAGAACTTTCATTGCATAAAGTTTGTAATTTTTTTATGCAAGGGGCAGATTGCAAAAAAAAATAGTATTTTATACCAGAAACAAAACCCCTATTTGTCTTTCCTGTTTCTTACTCTAGCCATCAGGGGAAGAGACCTATCTGAAATGGATTGAACCTGCTTCTTATCTCTTTTGCAGATTTTGAGGTATTAGGAAAAGTATAGGATAGCAGTATACTGAGATCATATTGAGGTGAGGCAATTCTGAACAAAGAAGACTGAGGAGGAAAAAAATCTGCTTAGAAAGATTTCCATCCTAAAATACTGAGAAAGACTAGGGATTTTAAAAGATTTTTCTGTCTTCACAATAACATTAGAACAATATATTAAGAAAAAAAACAAATTTTTCACTGTGACTTAGTTGGAGGCACACCAAGAACGCAAGAAAAATTCAACATTAGTTAAACAATTAGCAAAAATAATCATATAATAACAAAAAGATAACAAAAACATTATTTCAATCAGTGCCAAAAAAAAGATTTGTAAAGTGATACAACACTTATTTAGGTTAAAAAACAAGAATGGAAAGGTTCTCACTTGGTGTCTCTTACTCTCTCTTTTTTCTTGCACTCACTTCTCTCTCTCTCTCTTTACATACACACATTTATCTATAGTATATCTATATATATAACTATATATATAACTAGCACTGTTTTCAATGGAGAAATGCTAGAAGTATACCTTGTACAAATATGGAGAAAGCAAGGATGCTACCTTCTTTTTAACCATTATTTGACATATCTCTGAAAATATTAACTAAAGAATGAAGAACATAAATTCCAGAGATATAAGTATTGATAAAGAAATGGTATAGTTATTTTCATTTGCAAGTAGCATAATATATCCATAAAATCCCAGTGAATCATCAAAGAGATTGAGATTATTACTATCTTAAATAAGTGAGTAAAACACAAAATTCACATTATGCAAATTCGACTTTACATAAAGAATTCTTGGGGAAAAAAATCTTCATTCCAGAAAATACTTCTGTTAACTACTGTATAATATTGTGCTCGCTTTCTCTGTTCCTGCCCTTCCATTAGGTACTCTATGACTTCTCACCACCCCCCATCACCCCCACCAAAAAATAAAATAAAACAAAATCCTCTAAGTGAAAGCAGAATGGAGGTACCTCTCTAACAAATGGAGGGTTTGGCTTGAGACCTCAGGCACCAAGAGTAGATCTTTGCCCTATTCTCCCCACCCACCAGTCTGTTCATCCAGCTTACATCCATCCCATTCACAAGTCCTTGATATATCCTTGTGGCCCCCTCTCTCCCTGAAGTGTGGCCCTTTCTCTGCCTCCCTCCTTTCCCAAAGGGAAGCTCCCATTTAGTAAAAATCACTTTATAGAGAAGTCTTCAGAAAACTCACTTGTATAAATCAAGAACTGTCTCTATATGCATGTTCTTCTTTTGTTTTGAAAAGTCATGCTCTACTCTTCATGACTCTTTTGGGGGTTTTTCTTGTCAAGGATACTTGAGTGCTTTGCCTTTTCCTTCCCTACCAATTTTACATTTGAGGAAATTAAGGTAAACAGAGTTAAGTCACTTGTCCCGAGTCACATACATAATTAATAAATGACTGAGATTAGAATTGAATTCAGGAAGATGAGTCTTCCTGGCCATTCTATTGCTACACCATCTAGCTGCCCTTCTCTACAGGCATGCCTTAGAGATAGGGTGGATTTGGTTTTCCATTGCTACAATAAACAAATATAATAATAAAGCTAGTCATAATTTTTAATAGTACATATAAAAGTTATATTTATACTATATTGTAGGATGTTAAGTGTGTAATATATTTTTTAAAATCTATCTTAATAAAAAATTATTACTAAAAAATAATGCTAAGCATTATCTGAGACTTCAGTGAGTCATAATCTTTTTAATAATGAATAGTCTTGCCTCAATGTTGATGGCTGTTGACTGATCAAGGTGGTGGTTGCTGAAGGTTGGGTTGGATATGGTAATTTCTTAAAATGAGACAGCAATGAAGTTTTCTGCATAGATAAGTTTTTTCTTTCACCTGAACAATCAAGGCCATTATAGGATTATTAATTGACCTAACTTCAATATTGTGAGTCAGGGCATAGGGAGGCCAGAAGAGAAGGAGATGGGAAAATAGCCAGTCAGTAGAATAATCAGAACATACACATCATTTATCAATTAAGTTTGCTCCCTTACATAGGTGTGGTTCATGGTGCCTCAAAAAAATTACAATGGTAATATCAAAGATCAATGATTACAGAGCACTATAACAGAATAACAATGAAAAAGTTTAAAATATTGCAAGAATTACCTAAATGTCACACAGAGACACAGTGTGATCATGTTGGGGAAATGGTGTTGATAAATTTACTTGATGCAACTTTTACTTTGCAAAAATGCAATATCTATGAAACAATGAAGTGAAGTACAATAAAATGAGGTATGACTGTGTAGTGAACATGAAAAGAGAGATTGGGGCTGGGTTTTGAGACCTCTAAAAGACAAATAGAGGAGCTGATATTTTATCCTAGAGCAAATAGGGAAATGAGGAGTGGTTTGGTTAGATCAAAATCATTTAGACTGCAATGCTGAGGATAGTTTTCAGTGGGGAGAGACCTGAGATAGAAAAATCAATTAGGAAGCCATTGCAATAATCTAGGCAAACTAATGGTGAGAGTGAATGGAAAGCAGGGACCAGATCCAATTAAATAATAGAATTTGGCCACTGAATGGATAGATGGTATAAAGGAGATTTAGGAGTCAAGGGAAATGCTGAAGAGATGAACCTGGAAGAATGAGAAGGGAAAAAAAAGATAGAGACTTCACAGAAATAGGAAAGTTTGGAAGAAGTTTTGTTTTGGATTTGTTGAAGTTGACTTGTCTTCAGAGTATCTTGTCTGTAGTATCTAATAGCAGTGATATAGATGTTGGCAGTATTTCTGGACATTGTGGGTTTTTTTAAACATCTACTTGTACTTTCTAGAAGAAGTGATAGATTTGTCAACACCTCTTTGTTTTAACAGTTAAAATTCTTTCTTGGAATATTAAATTTCAATGTTACCCCTAACGTTATCTAGTATGAGCATTACCTGGATAAAAATCTCCACAATATACCTGACAAATATTCATCTGGTTTTGTTTTGAAAGACAATAATCAAAAGAAATTCATTAATTCCACATAGCAGGAATTTCCAGGAATTTCATCTCTTAAGAAGCTTTATATCGAGTCTGCTTTTTTGTACCTTTTTTATTTCTGATTTCTGGAGTAGGATCCACCAGTTTAATCCCTTATCCATTTGAGAGATAGTCTCTTAGGTAATTGAAGCTATCGTGTATCCCTTAAGTCATTTTCCCCATTCTTATAAGGCATGTTTTCAAAGTACTTCACTATCCTCTTCTGAATTTTCTTAAATTTGTTATTATTTTTTCTTAAATCTAATTAATAGGGACTAATAACAATATTTTTTCTAAACCTATATTTTTCAGTCTTGTCCATAATCCCCTGTGACTTGTACCAAAATTTTACTTAATAATGGTAGTGTAATAAGCAGCAGGATGTTAATTTATTGATTTTCCACAATTTGTATTTTTCTAGTCATTTATGGCATTTATTTTCTTTCCCTCCTTCCTTTAGATCTGAGAAATGAATAAAAGTTTCATTTTATTTTGTTAAGTTTTTTTTTTCCATTTTCAATTCTCTTTTTCAGTGGACAGTTTGCAGTTGTGAAAAAATGCCGTGAGAAAAGCACTGGTCTACAATATGCTGCTAAATTCATTAAGAAACGGAGGACTAAATCCAGCCGACGGGGAGTGAGTCGAGAAGATATTGAGCGAGAGGTTAATATATTGAAAGAGATACAACATCCGAATGTGATCACCTTACATGATGTTTATGAGAACAAAACTGATGTCATACTTATTTTGGAACTGTAAGTCATTTTTGTGTTGTGATTTTACTGGCATTGGGTGAGAAAATCAAATGGTTACATTAAGAGAGTGAATGTGTGGCCTTGAGCTTCCTCCACAGCTATTTAATGAAATGATATTCATAGATGTTCTATTGTCCCATGTCAGAAATTATATTTACTTTACACTTTAAAAACTAGGGTGTATACCTCCTGTCAGGAAACTGGGGTAGATTCACATTTCAGCAAATTGGCCGTAGGTTTTATCATTTGTTTTCTCACCTGATTGGGAAGTTGGCAGTTCAGTCTTTTCCAGAGTACATCATGTTCATCTTTGTTTATTATAAATTCCTCTGTTTTGTTTTTTCCCTTCCCAAAACTCCCCTTTGCTGTTTAAAAAAAATTAGCTCAGCTAAGCAGATTTCCCCGCTTTTGGTCTCTTCAACATGGCTGAGGTAATTATAGGAGTAGGTTTAACAGAAATGAACCATAAACATCACTAATATCACTCATATTATGGTAGGACTTAAGGCTTAAAGTGTTTTGTCTATTTTCTCAAGCCCTACACATACAATATTGGTAACTACTGAATCTCCTACATGACTGTTCCATTGCTCCCTTAAGCAGTCTAGAGAATAGTGCTTAATAAGTGTTTTCCACATGCCCCATATCCTCCAGTGATATTCAAGAGCAAAGGATATACAACCAGTCCACACCTTGGAGAGCATCACCTTCTATAACTTAACTCCTTTGCGTTATAAATAAGACACCTGAGGCTTTGAAAGGTAATATACTCCAGACCACACAAATGATTGAGAATAATGAGGAAAATAAAGAGAAGTATTAGATAATAAGAAGACAAGACATTTGGAAGGAGTAAGTTCAAATCCTAATTTAGGCTGGTCAGGAATACAAATGAGCATAATGCCCTGAGGAAAAGAGGAGAATTTCACTACAAGATGAAAATAAGGATCTAAGATGAAAAAAAATCCATGCAAGTCTTAAATGAGAGAAGATATCTGACTTCATATGGAAGCCAACACAGTTTTTGACTAATAAGTAAAGTAGGTATTGACAGCAACAATAAAGGAGGCTGTGTATGATGGCCTCTGGGTTGGAAGAAGGGAAACCTAGCAAGAGGCAGTCAAATGAGATGTACCAAGATGCTGTGAGGAGAATCATGTTTGCCCCACATAAGGAATTTGAATGAAGGATTGAAATGAAGGGTATAACTTTTTTTTTAATCTGTCTGCCTGTCTCTTGTTTTGTTACTGTTTTTATTGCTAGAACTTTTTAAATTTTTTTTAATTTATAGATTGTTCCTATGAGTTCCATCACTCCTAAAGGGTCAGAACTAATGTCCCTCTTGGGGAAAGAGATGTGAAAGGAAGGTTCTGATAGCTATGGAATCTTTCCCTATTTATGTATGTATATCAAGAATATGATATATATTAGGATTTTACGTTTGAGAGTTATCATGGCATAGTAGATAGAGAGCTGGCCTGAATGCCAAAAAAAAAAGACCTGAGCTCAAGTCCTACCTCTGCCATATATTGTGGCTATGTGAGCTGGGATAAGTAGTTTGACTTCTCTGTTTTTTAAGTAAAGTAAGTTAAGTTTCTCTTAAGAAAGTCCAGAGAAAGGATGGCTGGATGGACGGATGGATGGATGGATGGATGGATATAATAAGCATTTATATGTGCCAGCCATTGTGCTATTAGCTTTATAAATATTATATCATTTGATCCATTGAGAAGGGGTCAACTTGCATTGAGAGAGAAGTTGCCTAGTACCAGTTCAATCACAGGTCTGTTCCCTATCCCTTTTAAAGAATATTGTAGGAAAGAATAAGATCTAAACAAAGATATTTTCATATTATGATGTATTTTAATCCACAATTACTTTATATTTGTATTTTTTTGCTTTTTCATTAGTTAATATCCTTCCTCTTCTACAATATAGGTAGGAAAAAAAGGTCAGCCCAATCAACCAATACAGTGATCATATATAGTGTTCTGCAGTGGATAAAGCACTGTGTGACAATTCATTTAACTTCTGTCTGCTTCAGTTTCCTCATTTGTAAAATGAGAATAATATCATCTACCTCTCAGTTTTGTTATAAGAATCAAATACATTATCAGGCACAAAATAATAGAAGCTTGTTTCCTTCCTTCTATTCCTCTACCAAGGGAAAGGGAAGTATGTTTTGCCCTTTGTTCTCAAAGGTCAATATTAATCTATATAATTAATGAGTTAACTTTGCAATTTTACTTTTATTAATATTATCCTTGTTATTGTGTACAGTGTTCTTGTTCTTTTTTTCTTTTTGTATCAGTTAATTTAAGTTTCCCAGTGCTTCTAAGAATTCTTAAAGTTGCTCGTTGGTAGTTTAAGAATATTGTGTTAGCACAATATTCTATTTCATTTATAGACTACAGTGTAGTCAGCTATTCTCCAAACAATGAGCACCTGCTCTGTTTCCAGTATTTTTGCTGACTTAAAAAAGAACTATTATTATTTTTGGTATACATTAAGCCTCCTTTTCTGTCTTAGAACTTCAGCCAGGTATTTACTTATTATTCACTGTTAATCTATGATATTTAGAAATATAATCATTCTGTTCCTTAAATTATCCAGTTTAGGTTCATTGATTTTTGGAAAGCATTACTCAAGTTGACATGTTATGCACATATATTTTCTTATAAATGTGATCTGCAGTCCTTATTCAAACCTAAATGTATATTCATGATTTAATTTCAGTTATTTTTAGAAAAGTTCATTTGTTCTGTGAATGCACTGTTTAGAATATTTTAAATGGTTAAATCCAGTGGTAGGCAGATTAGACAGGACAAATTTAGATTTTTACCCACTATGTGATGTAGTTTTTATTTGCTTCGAGTTCCCCTTCATTAGTACTTGAATAACTATGATATATAATAAAATAATAGTAATAATAATAAGCATTTATGTAATAATTTAAGGTTTGCTAAGTGTTTTACTGTATTATCTTATTTGATCCTTACAATGTTAGGTGCTCTTATTATTCCCATTTTACCAATGAAGAAACTGAGGCAGATAGAGATTAAGTGACTTGCCCATAATCATGCAACTAGTAGGTGTCTTACATGGGATTTGAACTCAGTTCTTCCAGCAGTGTGTGTGTGTTTTCTCTCTCCCTCTCCCTCTCCTTTTCTCCCTCCTCCTTCTTCTTTCCTTCCTCCCTCTTTCCCTCCCTCCCTTCCCCCTTCTTTCCTTCCCTCGCTTCTTCTTTATCTTCTTTGTCGTCTTCTTCATCATCATCATCATCTTCATCTTTGTCATTTTCTTCATCTTCACCTTTGTCTTCTTTGTCTTCTTCGTTTTCATCTTCTTCTTTGTCTTCTTCATCATCTTCATCTTCTTCCTTCTTCTTAGTTTTCCTTCTTCCTCATCTTCTTCTTTGTCATCTTCTTCTTTGTCTTCATTTTTGTTTTCTTTGTCTTCTTTGTCTTCTTCGTCTTCTTCGTCTTCATCTTCTTCATCTTTGTCTTCTTTATCTTCTTTGTCATTGTCTTCATCTTCTTCATCATCTTCATCTTCATCTTCTTCATCTTCGTCTTCTTCCTTTTTCTTCTTTGTCTTCTTCATTGTCTTCTTTTTTTTCTTCTTCATCTTCATCATCGTCTTCTTTGTCTTCTTCCTTCTTCTTTTCTTCTTCTTCTTCTTCTTCTTCTTCTCTCCCTCTCCCTTCCTCTCCTTCTCTCCTTCCCTCTTTTCCTCTCTCTCTTTCTCTTTTTCTCTTTCTCTCTCTCTCTCTCTCTCTCTCTCTCTCTCTCTCTCTCTCTCTCTCT
>JAJPUD010000662.1:19733-32385 GCA_023553655.1 Myrmecobius fasciatus
TCTCTCTCTCTCTCTCTCTCTCTCTCTCTCTCTCTCTCTCTCTCTCTTTCTCTCTCTCTCTCTCTCTCCATACAATCTATGTAGCCTCAGAATAAATTATATGGCTATCACTAATTTCTTCCATTTACACCAGTGAAGCATTTTAACATTTGTAAACACCACAGCCCTGACATTGATTGAGTTCAATCTTAGAAAGTTCTCAGTAATTTTATTTGAAGTGAGGGAATAGCTCTCCTTTCCCCTTTCATGATTTCTTGTGGTAACCTTAGAAATGGGCTATTTAGTTCTCTACAGAAAAAGTAAAGAGACCTTAGTTCTTAATGAGAGAAGTCAGTCTAACATAACTTCAAATGTGAGAAAACCTCTGCCAAAAGAAATCCAAAAAATATAAACATATTCTCACCCATGAACACTCAAGTCACCTTTTCTTGCTTTCTGCATCCTCCAGCCACCATTATAACTCATATGTGCTAGAGTTGAAAGCATTCATGGCTTCTAAAAAGTTGATTCCTCTTTATCTACTGCACCTGCACAGTCCAGGAAATTCACCATGTTAGGGAAGGATAGAGTCTGAATTTGTTCCTTCTCATTGTGCTATTCCTTGCCAAATCTTAGCTCTGTTTCCTGCATAACCCAGAAGATCTTTTGACAATATACATGATGACTGTTTTATACTACTGTAATGACAGAAGTATATGGGGGAAGAGGAGACTCATGAGGAAGAGGAAAACCCACATGAAAGAGGAGAATTGACTTGACAGCTTATTGACTTGAGAACAAATTCTTTGTATTTTGTAATTTTTTTTTTTCTTTATGAGATGGTATGTTAAAGCTTAAGTGCTTTCATGGGAGCTTAGGGTCCTTTCCCTTTTGACTTAGCACAAACTAATTCTGATATTCCTAGGAAATTCCTCAATGGGAGGAAAAACCAGAGAGATATTTGTGTGAAAAGTCCATAAGATAGATCCCAGTTCATATGAACTCAAAACTTCTATTCTGGTCCCATCATTTATACCTTCATGCCCTTTCTGAGTCTGTGTTTACTTTTTGCATGTTATTCCTCTCTTGTAAACTTCTAAACCTTTCCTTATCATGAAGATAAGGAGATCTAAAACCATACCTACATTTGATACTTCGCAAACTGACCTTTAGTGACCCCTTGTGAGAAGGATATTCTGTATCTCTTTTGGCCTTTGTACAAAGACTATGGTGTCTGCTAGAGTTTAAATAAATTTTCAACATTTACTTGTTGATATACATTTTAGTAACTGTCCTTTCAGTTCCCCCAATTATAGGAAGCTATAAACAGTGACCTTTTTCATTTGTTTATTAGGAAATATCTTATTTTTCATACTTGAGATGTTGGGGGGGGTTGTTTTTGTTTTAAACTTAGCCAAAATGCTTAAAATGAAGCCATGATTGTGTGCCTTTTGAACTCACTGTTAATCCCACACAAAATGTGTCAATATAGAAATTTTTCATTAAGTCTGTATGCTTAAGGGACTCAGAGTAAACTAGATCATAGCTTTTTTGCCTGGGTGGGATGAAGTTAGCACTTTGATTTCAAAAATGAGAAAATCAGGATTCAAATGATTTGCTCAAATACACATAGTCAGTGGATTGTTTGGCAAAACCAGAATCTCTTCCTCCAAATCCAACATTCATTTTTGAGTTTATATTGCCTCAAGTTAGAGAAGAGGATTTGTGTAGTAGAATAAAGAAAGAGAGTTAGACATGCAGGATTATAGGATCATTTATCCAGAACTGGTAGATTAAATTGAACAACAGATTAAGAGGCTTGGATATTATTTGGTGGGCAATATGAAGTGGACAAATATCTCAAATACAGAATTATGTGTGAAAGGTATTCAGTGAGGTAAATAAATGTTAGTCAGGCGGATATTATTATGGTTTCATTGTATTCATAATTTTTGTGGTCCATTCAATGATTGTATTACACAGGGGAGACTGTCAGCCGGGTTCTTCTCTTAACTTTGTGTTTAACTAGACCCCTTTATTTTGGGTCTCTGATGAATTCACCTTAATTTGAATTCTCTGCGACAATGAATTAATGAAAGTTCTAATACAGATGGTTTACCTCTGGATGGAACTGGGTCTTATAAATTACATTTCACTCTTAACTAGGAGGAATCTTAAGAGCCAATACATAGTTTTTGATCCTTTTTTTTTCTTCCTGTTTCAGTTGAATATCCTTTTCTAATCTGATTTCTCATTATAAAGAGAATAGGTCCTTAACTCTTTTTTATTGAAATGTTGGACTCCCCTCCACACTTCTCCTCTCACATTCTGGTAAAGCTATGAACTTTTTCTCAAAATCAAGTAAAATGTATAAAAATTGTATTGAAACAATTTTCAAGATATTTTTATTCTATATTTAATATTTTATTTCCCCTAATTAAAAGCATGTAAAAACAATTTTAACATTTGTTGATTTGGGCTTTTTAAAAAATTTTGAATCCCAACTTCCACCCCAGCCACAATGATAAACAATCTGATGTAGGTTATACATGTACAGTCATGTAAAACATTTCCATATCAGTCATTCAGAAAAATTTCTTTTTTTGTTGGGAGAGAAAAATCAGAGTAAAAGGGAAAAACCATGGGAGAGATTAAAAAAAGAAACCACAGAAAAAAAGAACTGAACATAGCATGTGTTGATTTACATTCATTCTGTTTAGTTCTTTTTCTGGATGCAGGTGGCATTTCCTGTTCAAATTCTATTGGGATTGCTTTGGATCACTGAACCAAGCCAAACCTTTCATAGTTGATCATCACAAATTGTTGCTGTTATTGTGTATAAAGTATTACTGGTTTTGCTTGTTTTGCTCAGTATCAGTTCATGTAAATCTTTCCAGGCCTTTCTATAATCAGCTTGTTCATCATTTAAAAAAAAAACACAATAATATTCCATTACCTTCATATATCACTTGTTCTGCCATTACCCAATTGATGGGCATCCACTCCTTTTCCAATTCTTTACTGCCACAAAAAGAGCTGCTATGAACATTTTTGCACATATGGGTCCCTTTCCGTCCTTTATAATTTCCTTGGATACAGACCCATCAAAAAAAAAAAAAAATTAATGAGTTCATGGACCTCAGGTTAAGAATCCCGTATATGCAATCAACCTTGAAGTTCTTGAAAACTATTTTAGTTTCAACTCTGGCAAATCATGTAAAATTAGAAAAAGTTCAATTTATCTTCCTTGTGTCACCACAGATTTTATGTGTATGTGTTTGTGTATATATATGTACATATATGTATATGTATATATTCATCATCCATGTACCCACATAACTAAGTTGGAAAAGTCTCATCACTAAGCTGCTCACCAAATAGTATATTTTTTGGCTTTCATTATATGTGTGCCTTTCTTCTAAGCAACTCACACTGCTTATGAATTGAAGTGAAGAAAGAACACTTATAATCTGCTTCATTGGAAGTTAAACCCACCTAGCTGAAATCACATTCTAAAAGTTTTGGAAAAAACAAAATTAAGTAGACAGTTTCATGTAGTAGACCCTACAGTCATGAAATCTAGGTCATAATCCCAGATATTTTGCTAATTAGCATTATGGCTAGACAAATTAGCTAATCTCTCAGAGCCTCAGTTTCCTCATTTAAAAAAATCAAGGGATTGGATTAGATAAACTCTTGGGACCTTTTCAATGCTAAAATTTAATTATGAATTGTTCCACTTCTTTTTTCTGTCCCTTATGGGTTGTTCAACGAGTCCCTTGTGTACTATTGAATGGGACTGAGGGCTGAAGGGGGCACTGAAAATGTTTCACCAAGGTTCTGTTGTGAAATCTTAACATTTGGATATCTGCCTGGGTGTTTGTTGCTGCCTATACAGATAAAGTTGTAGACAGAATATGATCCTGACTACTGTGCCAATTGTGGATATAAAACCACTACTATTACCATCCCCCAAAAAAGCCTATACTGTGAACTCCTTTGAGCTGCTGTTTGTCTTTTGACTTAATATTGTATAGCTTTTATTAGAAAGCAATATTTCTTAGACTAAGGATCCAACCATAATATTAATTTTGGAAATTCTATCAACTACTTTAAAAATAAATTTTTTAAAAGTAACCCATAATTGTTACATGGATTGATACTTTGCGGTACTTTGCAAGGCTGTGAATACAATGAGGAAACTTAGATAATTCTTGTTATCAAGAAGCTTAAAATGTACCAAGGAAGATTTTATGTATTTATACACACATGCACATTATATATGTATTACATATGCATATATTCAAGTATAAGCTATATACTATATATATATATTCACAAAATAAATACAATGTAATTTGGTGAATCATAATAACTTGTTACATTTTATTAAACTCCATACATAGATTATTTCATTTATTCTATGTTTGCAACTAAGAAACTCAGGATAAAAATCTTCATGTAGGAGATTCCGTTTCAGCTGAGTTTTGTAAGAAATTGAAGCTTCTAAAAGGAAGAAGTGTAGAGAGACTATGTTACTGGGGACAGAAGATTCTGTGTAAAGCAACATGGAGACAAGATGGGTTTCTGTATAAATAGAAAAGCAAAAATTCCAGTTTACCCAGACTGTAGAGTATGCTAAGGGTAGGTAGGAGCCCAGAAGGAATAATTAAAACAAAGTTGGAGAGGTAGTTTGGAACCAATTTACGATGGATTTTAAATGCCATAGTGGATTTTGCATATAATCCTAAAGATAATATGTAGCTGGGGCAGCTAGGTGACCCAATATATAGAGCACCAGCCCTGAGGTCAGAAGGACCTGAGTTCAAATTTGACCTCAGACACTTAATACTTCCTAGCTGTGTGATGCTGGGCAAGTCACTTAACCCTAGTTGCCTCAGCAAAACAAACAAACAAACAAATAATAAAGAAATATATAATTACTAGAGTTTATTGACTAGGAGAAATGACATGGTCAGACTTCTCTGCTTTTAGCATATCACTTTATCAGCTGCATAAAGATGCTGTTGGTGATAGGAAATTTTTGAGTCAGGGAGACCAAAATTAGGAGGCTATTATAATTGTCTTTATAATAGTATAAAGAATGGATTGGATATGAGGGTTGTTATATAAATAGAGTCAGTGGTTTGGTAATTGACTGGCTATGTTTAGTGCAGTAGCCGATGACACAAAAGTCAGAGATATCCTGAGACCAGGGTTAAGAATCTTTTAGCTACTCATTTAAAGTCTCTCCTTGGTTTCCTCTTCTGCCATTCACTTTAATAGCATTTGACCTCCACTCATAGTTGTTGCTGAGTTATGTTTGTGAAATGAAAATAATGTACATTACCAAGGAACTTAAATAAATTGGCTCATTCCTATGAAGTCTGATGAGAATTCTCAATTGATTGCTAAATTACTTAAGTTTTCTTGTTGTTTTTGTTTTTTACATAGGCAGACCCGGGGGGGAGAGAACAAGCATGTATTACACATGTATTATGTACATTGTACTAAAGACTTTACAAATATTGTTTCATTTGATCATTTCAATAACCCTGAGAAATAGGTGCTATTATTATTCCCATTTTATAGTCAAGTAAACTGAGACAGAGGCTAAGTGGCCTATCAGGTTCACACAATTAATGAAGCTAGATTAGGTTTTCCTTCAGTGAAAATGAGATTATATTTATAAAGTATTTTGCAAACCTCTGTGATTTGGGGATAAGTTAATAATGTCTAGCTATCACTTGATTTAATCATCTCAGGTAGCTATGGAGTTGTATTTATGTGCATAATACTAGATCATTTAATGTCAGATTTAGTGTTCAGTTCTAGCTCCACCTTATAAAATACAAAGTATGTATGTACTTCAAACAAGAAAAAATTCATATTCTTTTAAGCCATTACCTGATAGCTACTTTAAGCTACTATCTACTGCACTATTGGCAAGCCAAGGATTCCCAACTACTTTATAAAGTAATAAACATATTTGAAAATGTCAGGAGAGTTCTAAAATGTAATAGTATAATAGTGTCATTTAGTTCAATTTAACTTAAGAAATAGAGATTAACACCTGCTATATGGCAGGCATTATACACTATGAATAAAAAGGCAAAAATTATTACAGTCCTTGTCTTTAAGAATCTAGTATATTTGAACTTAAGTGATTGTCCATCCACTTGGTATTTCCTGTGTAGATAATTAGGTCCAAACTTTTCTGCATGATTATTGACCCAATTTAGGAAACTCTTCAATGTTTTGGGATTGATCAATTCAGCACATTATCATCTCTAAACAAGAGCATCTGGAATACCATGCCATGTATAGAGAATCCTTTTTTATGTTAGGGATTCTGTAATAGAAATCCTTCTTGATACCCAGCATATCACACTGATATCAGCATAAATAACAAAAGATCCAGGAGCAGTCCCTACCCATGCCTGCCACTTTAGTGAAACCTCTGTAGAAAATTGAAAGGAAAAAAAAACATGAACAGAAATCATTAGGACTGACAGACATAGATGGATTACAATCCACATCACTGGAAGGAGTGCCCTAATTGCTGTTCTCAAAGATTTAGAAAAATAGATATGTTCTGATAATTCAATTCAGTGTTTTTTCATAAGCATTTATTAGGTGCATACGGTGTTCCAGGCACTGTGTGAATACAGGGGATGCAAAGGCAAAAACAGAACAATCCCTGCCTTCAAAGAATCTAAAATCTATTGAGGGAAAACAATATGAACACAAATTTTAAAAATACATGAAAATACCCAGGGTTGGAAGCTGGAGATCACTTGCAGTGGAGGGTGGGGGGTGGAATGAGGGAGCATGATCAGGTTAGGACATGTTTAGAAGGTAAACTTGATATGAACCTTGAAGGAAGCTAGGAATTCTAGGAGGTATAAACACAAAGCAATTACATTCCACACATAGCATGGAACTTTTGCAAAGGCACAGAGGTAGGAATTTTTTGATTCCATGTGTAAAGAACAGCAAGCATACCATTTTGATTGTATCAAAGAATGTATGAAGGATATTCATGTGAAGTAAACCTGGAAAGGTCATTTAGAGTGGGATTGTGAAGAGTTTAAATGTCAAACAAGAAAGTTTTCATGTTCCTTAAATGCAATTAGAAACCAGGGGAACTTTTTGAGTAGGGGGGTGGTGTGGCTAGACTTCTGTTTTAGCAATATCACATTGGGAACTGTGTGGAGGATGGATTGGAGAATGTAGAGAAAGCTAATGAAATAGTCCAAGGAAGAGGTTTGTGAGGGCCTGAAGTAATGTAGTAACCATAGGAGAGGGAAAGAGAGATAGAAGATTTATTAAATCAACAAGACTTAGTAATCACTTCTATATGGGAGATGAAGGAAAGGAAAGAGGGTGTCTTCTTTGCAAACCTGAATAGAATGGGAAAATGATGTTGACTTCATCAGAAAGTCCATCTACAATAAGTACCTTCACTTTCTCTCCTCTCATTATTAACCCCTTAAAATGCAGCTTCCAACTTTGTCATTCTACTAAAAGTGTTCTCTCCTAAGTTACTAATTATCTTTTAGTTGCCACATCCAATGGTCTTTTTTTTCCTCAATCCCCATTCTCTTGGATCTCTGCAGCTTGATATTATTGATTACTCTCTTCTACACGATACTTTGTCTAGAAATAAAAATCTGGAAGTTTTGAGTCATTCTCTCCTGGTTTTTCTTCTCCCTATTTGACCACTCCTTCTCTTTCTCCATTGTTGACTCTTCCTCCAAATCATGTTCTCTAACTGTCTTGGGTTGTCTCTTCTCCTTCTATCCTATTTCACTTAGTGATCTCACACAACACACTACTAACTTTATCAGTCTTATTATTTTCTCCATCGCTTTCCTAAGTCTAAACAATCAGCAGCACAATAATCAAGTCTTGATTTTTTTATCATTTGCTAATTTCTGAGGTATCAGTGCTGACACTGAAAATTGAACAATTGGCTTTCATAAGCTAGTACACACTGCCTCTAGTGCATCACTGGCTAGATATATAAATCTAGGAGTCATCAGCATAGAGATGAGAACATTAGCCCATGGTATATGATGAGATCACTGATAGAAAATATGGATAAAAGGAAAGGTCTCAGGAAAGAACTCTGTGGTTCACCTACACAAGGGAGACAGTACATAAATCATGATCCAACAGATGAAACTCTTAAGGAGTGAACAAACAAGAGAAAAGGGAAGAAAGGAATAATTGCCATGCTACAAACCTGAGAGAGACTTATAAATAATTTAGGGAAATGGAATTCAAGATGATCCCTGCCCACAAGACAGGTTAGACATAGAATATCATTCATTAATATATCTCTAGAGAAGGGGTGCATAACCATTTTGTGTCATGAACCCTTTTGGCAATCTGGTAAAACCTATAAGACTGGAATAAGGGTGGGTTTTCTAATTCATAAAAACATTAAATTCTTGTTAGATGTTAGTAAAAGGAAAGAAAAGTTTTCCCCCACTTAAGTTCACAGACTCCCTAAAATCTCTCTGAGGATTTATTCGTGATATCCCATTTTCAGGTTAAGAATCCCTATTCTACAATCACATTAATAATTAACATGAATTGAGGCAGCTAAGTGGTGACATGGATGGCATACTGGCCTTGGAATCAGGAAGGCCTCGCTTGATCAAATGCAGCATCAGACACTTGACATTTACTGGCATTGTGAGCCTGGGCAAGGCACTTAATTTCAATTCCCCCCCATAATAATTAGCATGAATCAATCAAAGGATCAATCAAATGATCCTCTTGATTGTTGTAATTAAGCTTTTAATATGGAAATTACAATCTTAGAAAATTCCAGGTTGAATAACACTGGATTAATTTATTTTTTTTAAACTTTTGTGGTTGGTCCCATGGATAGGTTTCACTTTACCTAGAAAATAAAATTGTTATGATGTGAGCTACAAGGCAAGAATTGGTTTTCATGACTTACTATTGACTCTTCTTCACTTAACAGTGTTTTTCTTGTGTCGTGTCATTTTATGGAAGTCATAGAATCATAGATTTTAGAGATGGAAGGGACCTCAGTAGCCACAGAGTTCATCCCTTTTATTTTAGAGATGAAGAAACTAAGGCCTACAGAGTTATAGATCTGCATGACTAGAGATGGCTTTGGGAGACTTTGACCTTTTTAAGCTAAATTCTTCAACAAATCTCAGTGTGACTGAGGCAACACCCATTCAGTGATTAAGGGGAGGTAAGAATTGAGGCAAAAAATGTAATTGAAGTAGCATTTGAATCCAGATCTTTCAGATTCCAAGTTCAAGGCCTTATCCATTATTCCATGCTATTTCTATCCTGAGTCCTCTGCTCATGAACTAAATCAAAGATTATTGGTGTATTAAAGTAATTATTAGTTGCAGTGATCTAATTTCAGTTTACCACAAAAAATGTTTTAAGAACTTGTTTATGCTTAATATATAATGTGCATGATATTGATTCTCTATTTTCATCCTTAAAACCACCAGGATGGGAGAGGAAAAATGTTTATTGGCTATTTCTCTTGCATATAAAGGAAGATGGGTAAAACAGTATCATTTAGTGGTTAAAAATAATATTTGTTTATTTTATTATTATAAATTAATATAACACAATTTATATAAATTAATATTATAATTAATATAACAGCCTCCTGAAAGTGCAATGGATATTAAGGTGAAAGTTGGTGTGTGGAGGGAAAAGAAGAGAAAAATAAGGACATATCAGGTGGGATGGCATACAGGAGGCAATTCTGGGTGCCATGAAACTGCACTAAAAGCCCAGAAAGTCTTTCCCATGTCAGCACTGGACTCTGGGATACCATTGGTTGAGGTTAGCACTTTGACTAATATAAGATAATCACTCCTATAATATAATACAAACCTACTATAAATCTAAGAAACAGCATAGATTTCCAAAATCTGCTCTTAATTATTGTGTCAGTTTGCCATGGAGGGAAAAAATGGTGGAGTTTTTGTATATTCCAGTATCATAGGAATGCAAATTATATTAGAGCGCTGCTGAAATACCACAATCCCACGTGCTGGAAATGCTTTGTTATCTATAATGCTGACCATAGAAATAAGCAAACTATGATTATGCATGAGATGAACTAAAGACATGAATGTTTTTATTACCTGATAGTACTGTATCATAACAGAATTAGAAAATAGCTCTCAGGTTCTGGACAAGGACTTCATGTTGCTTTTCATCAATAATATTCTCAGTTCTATATTACACTGTGTATTATAGATCAATGTGATAATTTCATTCTTAAAACTAGATTAAAGGGAGACAGCAACTAGGTGGCGCAATGGATAGAGCACCAGCCCTGAAGTCAGGAGGACCTGAGTTCAAATGTGATATCAAACACTTAACATTTCCTAGCTGTGTGACCCTGGGCAAGTCACTTAACTCCAATTACCTTAGCAAAACAAACAAACAAACAAATTAAAAAAAAAAAAAACCCTAGATTAAAAGGCCTGGTAGTTGGTGCAGTTGATAAAACATTAATTCTGAAGTCAGAAGGACATGAGGTCAAATGTGACCTCAAATCTTATTAGTGTGAGCAAGTTACTTAACCCTGATTGCCTTTTTTAAAGAACCAAACTTGTTTAGATGAAGTAGGAACAGAAATTAAGGAGTTACTGAAATCTGAAAAGACTCAAAACAATAAACTAATTATACCAAAATTAAGTAATTTTTTAAAAGATGTTATCTTTTATAACTTTGTAAATCTACAATTCATTCTACATCACTAGTTTATTACCTTTCTTCTATATTTGGAATGGATCCTTGCAATGATTATAGTTCTTAAGTCATTCGAAGATGTTTTCATTTACATCATTGTAGTTATTATATAAATGATTCTCCTGGTTCTGCTTTCTTCACTTTGTATCAGTTCATACAAATATTCCCAGGCTTTCTAGAATGCTTTCCTTCATTATTTGTTAAGTTTATAATACTATTCCATTATATTCCTATAGCATAGTTTGTTCAGCTGCTGCCCAATTGATAGATACTTAGATTGTTTCCAGTTCTTTGTTAAAACAAAAGAGATGTTGTCATAAACATTTTCGTAGAAAAATGATCATTTTTCTCTTTGTCCCTTTTGAAATATATTCTTAGGCATTCAGTCTCCAGAGCAAAGGATATATGGGTGGACTCTTAGGTATAGCTCCAAAGTGCCTGTCTTCCCAGAGGTACTTCAAAGATTGTCATTTTGTTTTTGCTCATCTTTGCCAGTCCAGTATTTATTAGATAAAACTTCAAAGTTTTAATTTGCATTTCTCTTATAAGTAATTTTGGAGTATTTTCTCAGATTGAACTATTAAAATTCTTCTCTTAATCTGGGTATTTTATTTTCTACAAGTATTCATTTAATTTTTTTATTGATCTGGAGAAATTTCTAATAATTCCTTTATTTCTTCTTTAACTGTTGTTAAATTTTCCCTTTTTTAAATTTTGACAATTTTGTTTTCCTCTTCTTTTTAAAACCAGATTAGTTAATGGTATATCTAGTTTATTAAGGTTTTTTTCCTCCCAAGAAGGTTTCCTTTTTGTTGATCATTGTTTTTATTTATTTTCAATTTTATCTTTTCATTTTTTAATTGCTTATTTTTATGTGGTTAGTTTTCAGTCATTTTTCAGTCAAATCCAATTTTTTTCATGACCCCATTTGGTATTTTCTTGGCAAAGATACTAGAGTAGTTTGTCATTTCCCTCTCTAGATTATTTTTACAGATGAGCAAACTGAGGCAAACAAGGTTAAAAGACAGCCCAGGGTCATACAGCTAATAAGTATCTGAAGTCAGATTTGAACTCATGAAGAGAAGTATTTCTGACTCCAGATCTGGTACTTTATCCACTGTATCCCTATTTTTATGATTACTATTCATTTTTCATTTGTTACTTTGTGAGGAAGGAAGGGGGAAAGAAGGAGTGTTGTGGTGTAGCCAATTCATTTATCTGTTCTTTTCTCTCCTATTGATGAAAATATTTAGTGATATAAATTTTTCTTTAAGATCTGTTTTATCTCCATCCTAAAAGTGTTGGCATATTGCCACATTAGGTTCCAAGTACTTAGATGCTATACTATTTAGTCCATATATACATATATATATATATATATATATTATGAATTGCTAATTCATCATCTTTGGTGCCTGTAAGCCTTATGTAGCTTCCTTGCTTGTGTATTTTAACTATGTATGTTTTTATTGTTGCTTGCCTGGGATCATTGCAACGCCTCTTTAAAAAAAAAATTCACTTGAAACACAATATAGTGTTGTCTTATCCTCTCATTTTTACTGTGTGTACTTTTCATGTTGCAAGTAGATTTTTTATAAACAATATATTGTTGGATTCTACCTTAAAACTTATTCTATACCCTCCTTCCATTTGAAGGGTGAGTTTATCTTATTTACAATTATGACAACCAAATGTGTTTTTCAGTCTTTTCTATTTTTGTTAATACCTTTTGCTCTCTTTATTACCTGCTTCCTCTTTACAAAGAATTAGCAGGAGGGGCAGCTAGGTGGCGCAGTGGTTAGAGCACCAGCCCTGAAGTCAGGAGGACCTGAGTTCAAATCTGGTCTCAGACACTTCCTAGCTGTGTGACCCTGGGCAAGTCACTTAACCCCAATTGCCTCAG